>QRDG01000366.1:1473807-1634577 GCA_012064385.1 Puccinellia tenuiflora
AGAGCTTGCTAAGCATATGAAGAGTCCCAAGGGTACTGGATTTCAAACGAAGAGAGTCGCCACCAAGCCTCCATTGAAGCCGGCTCCTTCCTCCGCTGCTCAAGCACAAGGCAAATCTCCTGCTAAGAAGAACTCATCGACTCCTGCTGTTCAGGCAAAGGACAAGTCGCCTGCTAAGAAGGACTCCTCGAATCTGGCAAAGGAGTCAGCTCCTCTAGAAGACAACCCATTGAATGACTTTTGAGTGCTATGTATGCTGTTGTTACTATTGAGACTTTGTAATTATGCACTATGGGTGCTTTTAAACTATTGAGCTTGGCAGCTCTTTTGAGTTGTAATGATGCACTACTGGTGCTTTAACAGTTGAACTTGTTTAGCTATTTTTAAAATTTGTGCCAATCGGCTTGGTTCTTATAACCCGTCTAGTTTTTCACTGATGAATAAGTAGGCCCTGCATGACTTCTCTTACAGCTTATTGAAAGGACACGGATGTCGCCTAGAGGGGGGGTGAATAGGCGATTTAAAATTATTACGGTTAAGGCTTGAATAAATGCGGAATAAAACTAACGTTTAATTTATCAAGCCAAAACCTAAACTAGCTAGGTTCACCTATGTGCACCAACACTTATGCTAAGCAATATAATCAACTAGGTGATAGCAAGATATATGACTTTAAGCTAGATGTCTATCACAAAGTAAATAGCATAAGTAAGAAGCTCGGGATAGAAATACCGAGGCACTTGGAGACGATGATTTATCCCGAAGTTCACTTCCCAATGGAAGCTAGTCTCCGTTGGAGCGGCGCGGTGTTCACCAATGTGAAACACCGAGTAGCCTTGATATGGCACACCGTATCTCCGTTGTGTCTTACCACCAATGTGGCGAGGCACTTGTCACTATGTTGCCGTTGAGGTTGACAACTAGAACCTTTACAAGGTGAAGCTCACTCCACAAGTTGGAGGGTCTTCACCAAATGCACCGAGCCACCAAGACTCGATGCCCAAGGCCGAGGCACACACCACAACTCAATTGGTGGCTCCCGGCAATGTCTTCGTAGCTACCAAAGCTCCGAAGCAACAAGGTTGAGCCACACTCCACAATTGGAGGCTCCCAACAAATCCCGTAAGCCACCAAGACTCCGAGAAATCAAACCGTCTAGGGTACCAACGTGCCCTAGAGGAACAAGCTCTAGGGCACCAAAGTACCCAAGAGTAACAAGCTTCTCAACTTCACTTTCCACGAATCACCGTGGAGAACTCAAACCGATGCAACTAATGCAATGGCAAGAACACACTAAGTGGACAAGTTCTTCCAACCCGAATCCAACCAAAGCAACTAATGCTTGGGAGGGATTTGGAGGAAGAACAAGGAGAAACAAAGAAACTCCAAAGATCTAGATCCAAAGTGTTCCCCTCACTTAGAGGAGAAATCGATCGGTGGAAACGCGGATCTAGACCTCCTCTCTCTTTTCCCTCAAAAACTAGCAAAAACTATTGGAGGGATTGAGAGATAGCAAAGCTCAAAGGGATGGCAACAATGGAGGAAAATGAGCTCAAGAGTTGGGCAAAAAGTGCTTTTTCATTTGGGGAAGAAACCCCTTAAATAGCTGCCCAAAATTCTGTCCGTTGGGGGCAAAACTGCGCGAGGCCGGCCATCGGGCCGGCCATGCCGGCCATATGGCCGGGGCAGCCCAAAAGCAGCAAAACAAGGAAAACAGAGCCCACAAGCAGCCAGCCGGGTGGGCCGGCCATGGCCGGGATGGGCCGGCCATGATGGCCGGCCAGCGGCCCGAGAGGCCCCGGCCACGAGGCCGGCCAGACCGGGCAGCCCCTTTCCTTTTTTTCGTTCTTTCTTTTCTTTTTTTTTCTGCCTAGAAAACGTCCGGTACCGGAAATGCAATAACTTTTGTATCCGGACTCCGTTTTCGATAATCTTGGACTCGTTGGAATCACCACAACAAGCACTACAAGATTATGCATAAAAACATCATAGTCCAACAATATATTATAATAACAAATGAGGAAATATTAAACCTCTTTCTTGCAAACCGGAAATGCAATATCTTCCACATACGAACTCCGTTTTCGATAATCTTGGACTCGTTGGAATTGTCACAACGAGCACTACAAGATTATGCAGAGAAACATCATTGTTCAAAAGGATATGGTAAAACCAAAAGATGAAAGGTAAAACCTTTCTATTGAAAACCGGAAAACCATATCTTTTGCAAATGAAGTCCGAATGACACGAAACCACTTTTGTTGGAAAGAGGACGACAAATGCTACCCTATATCATATAAGAATATTGAAACCAAGCAAGGGAGATTTTGCTAATAAATGGAAGAGTGAAACCTTCCGCATAGATGGACCGACAAAATCTCCGACACCGAAAACTCAATAGGGAACACATATGAGAACCGTTTTCGGTGACCTTGGGCTTGTCATGACAAGCACGACAAGCACCAATACCACACCACGATAAGAGCCAAATAGGAACTAATAAAGATGATGCCAAGGATGCAAAGGTTTGAGCTCTCTACGACCGATACGCTAAAGCTCACTTGAGAGCCCCTCTTGATAGTACGGTTACCTATCTAAAAACCCGGTCTCACACTAAACAACCGCGAGACCAGTAAAATAGAAACCCTATCAAGAACAGACCTTTGCCTTGCGCATTCCACTTGAGCTAGATGATGACGATCTTGATCTACTCTCAAGTGGATCACCTTTCCTGATTTTGCTCCGCTTAGTGAAGACTTGCATATTGCTCCCCCATACACCAAGATGGGAGAGGCACTCTTCGACATATCTTCACTTGGCCTTCATCTTGATGATGATCATCACGTGACGCCATCCACCATGGACAACATAGGATCTTGATCAACAAATGATCTACTTCTTCACATGCCCTAATCTTGTACGTTGATCAACTTGCACTTAGTCTTGATCAACATATAATCTTCTTCTTTTAGCCTTGACTCCAACATATGGAGTCCAAGCATTCTTTATGGACCAAACACTGGCAAATATAACTTAAAGCACACATTAGTCCATAGGGATTGTCATTAATTACCAAAACAACACATGGGGGCAACCATTGCACTTTCAATCTCCCCCATTTTGGTAATTGATGACAATCCCTTTTAAGAGGGTTTATATAATGAATATAGCAACCTTGCAAGACAAACAAGCAAGAATGCAAGCGCATTAAAGGCCAAATGCAACAAAAGCATAAAACCCAAATTCCCTTAAACCCTCTAAAACTTACTCCCCCATTGGCATCGATTGCCGAAATGGGAAGAAAATTTTAGAAAGCCAATATAATATGAATTCCTCCATAAAGTGTGCATTTCTCAAAATGTGAGTGGAATCAAATGCACATATCCATTGACGAATAATTGGAGGAAATCAAACTATATTGAGGATCAAAGATTGCAAATAAGATGAAGTCATTCTAACATCTCCATAAAGAAGATAGGCAATCAAAACGATCCAAGGCGAGAGTTCTAAATAAAACGGAGAGCTCCCCAATGTTCATGCACTATTGAGGAGTGCACAAATATGGAATCCTTGCTCCCCCAAAATCGTCTAGAACACTCACCAAGTGCAAGGATGAAAAAAAATAAAAAAATAAAGCAAAACAAAGCACTTGCACCAAAGATGTGGTTGAGCCATAAGGAGATACCAATTAAGAGAAACTATCAATAAAGGCCCAACCAAGAGTATGTGTGTGTGACAAGACAATTAATTGATAAGACACATAGTCTTAACCAAATGGAGATAAGTTATATATCAAGTATTGACACACATAACTTACAAAGAAGATTTTTCATAAAGAATATGTTCACAAACTCGAGGATACCAATTTTTTTAAAATTCAACATAGGATTGGCCCAACCGAGATAAAAGGAAGATCTTTTAAAGGAGTATGTTCACAAGCTTAGGGGTACCAATTGGAAACTAAAACCAATTGAAAATTCGAAAAGATAGTGAGAGAATTTAGCCGATAAAAATCAACATGCTCACCAAGGTAAGCATGAAGACAAAGATCCTCACAAATACATGAGTGTGCAAAGATACCGATAAAAAATGAGACAAGCACTCATGAGACAAAATTGGAGCCACCAAAGAATTATAGATAAAAGCAAGGTAGCTCAAAAGAATTAGGATACCAACTACAAGGTGACCTCTCTCATATGTATAGGTTTCTAAGTAGACAAATCATTGATGATATACATCCACAAAGAAACTTGCACATATGAGATGGTTGATAAAGTGGAAACCATGGTATCCAAAAGGAAGTCATGAATATACAAAAGATATTATTGCTTAAAAGCATAGCACATATCTCAAATTTATCTTATTGTATATAAATGAACTTCAAAAACATAAAAGACATCACACATATCACTAAGGGAACAAGAGATAGTGAAGATGCTTTGAGATAGGCAACAAGTATCACAAAGAAATAATACCAATTGAAGAAAAAGATTTTTGCACTTCCATCACAAATATCACAAAGATATACCAAGTGAAGGAAAGAGCCAAAGCCACAACAATTGTACATTTAAAGTTTTCATGCCAAGGGGCAACCTACACAAGGTTGAATACAAGAAAAATATGCATGGGATAGATACTTGTTACCGAAATAGCATTGGTGATGATCAAGATGAGAATTTTTGTTTATCATCAAAGCTTGACTCCAATAATCGCATGGTGAGAACACCTTCCTTATGAATGAGGCAAGCATCCAATGCATCTCCATTATACCTAAAACAAAATTCAAGTACAACATGGTTCCCAAACTCATTGGGTTCCATAGTAGTTAGATACACTACAATACATAGGAAACACTCCACATAAATATGTACATATAGATGAACTTGAATTTCATGCACATCTTAGCCAATTTAGGATTTGGTGGAGTATCCCCTATATATTGGATCAAGAAAGACTAGCATGCCATAAAATAAATGTATTAGTAAATATGCATGCATGGACTTACAAGAACCAAATGAGATACGGTTTGGACAAAACACCAAGTAAACCAAGAAGAGAGCACACCAAAGTGTGACACAAAAAGGTTGTCCAAATTACATCAAAATCCAAATCAACACATGATTGAGGAAAGAAGCAAATCAACATGTGATTGATTCCAAAACACATCAACACATGAAGTGTGATATCAATAGGAATCAAATCAAACAACACATGAGAGATAAGACACCAATTGAAAAATAAGATACCAACTAGGAGACAAGATACCAAGAAGAGGATAATACTTGACCGGAATCAAGTAAAGTAAAATAAAGTAATAAGGTATCAAAATTCTCACAATAAATATCAATTGAAGCAAATATCTATGGAGGAGATATTAAATTCCAATTAATACCAATTGAAGGCACCTAGGCAAGGCCAATGAGCATATAGGATGAAAGAAAGAGTCATGCTCAAAGGGTTTTCCTCATTCTATAGGATAAACATAAAACAAGAGATGAGAATGCAAGACTCCCAAGAGAGAGCAAGGTTACACTAAATAAACCAAACACCCTCTACACTTTTCATGATGGCACAAAGCATCAAGAGAAAAGATTTGTCTTCCATAAACACATATGATAGAAATCAAATGCCAATTGAAAGGATCAAATATTGATAGATAGGATACTGTTCTAAATAAAAGGAATGCTCCCCCAAGATTCATGCATTATTTTTTGATATTTGCATTTGAATACAAAATGCACGCACAAGGGGTCATTACTCTTCATATTTTATTTACAACACTAAACACTACTAATTTGAGGATTAGGATCCTAGCAAGAGGCAAGGAAGGCAATGGGAGTCAAAATGAATATTTTGGCACGAGATGGGACAAATAAAAACCAATGCCAATGTAAGGATAATCAAAAATATTCTACCACAAACACAAATATGGATTGTCCAAGGACAATGACCATTTGGAATTATTTTCCCGGTGATAGAGGTATCCAAGAATATCCTCACAAGATAAAACATGTGGCAAAAGATAAGCAGTAAAACACCATATTTGAATAAGGTTTGTTGGTAGTTCCAACTATTCAAACCAACCGGCAAGGCCATGGTTAGAATAATATGGAACAAGTGGTTTCTCAACTAATGTATGGAGATGCACATTAGAGAAAAAACACACCAAGCAAACACACACGAACAAGACCCAAAAGATAGCGAGAGAGCAAGTTGGAACTTGTTAGAGCTAATATGCCACATAGGAATAAGATAATTTACAATATCAAATCTAAGTGACAAACCTCAAATGTTCACATTTTGTAGGATTGTAATATGCACATAGCTTATTACTCCCCCACAATGTGATAATTCATTTCTTCTTAACAAGAGGCAAATAAAATCAAATAGAGATAATTAATAGACATTATAGAATTTGAATTTCTCATGAGCATGACACACCACATAGTTACTAGATAATCTTGATATATCAATACTAGGTGGTGTTACTCATATACACACATTTTTAGGTTAGTGAAGTGCACAAAGCATATCACTCCCCCAAAATGGGATAGTCCATTAATTTCTCAAAAAGAGCCCATTGAAATCAACACACGATCCAATAAGGACTCAACACAAAGTTTACACATATATGGAGCGCACATTAACATACACAAACCTGATTACTCAAGGTAAGTAATAAGCACAACATATACAAGCACATGCTAGGAACAAAACTAACACATGCTAGAGAGCAAGCAACTTTCAATGTATATATAATTTAAATATAAGTTACCGCAAGAAGGAGCATTGGATATGAGATATGATAATATAATCCAAATGACTTGGCTTGTGGAAATAATAATCAAGAAGATCCCTTAATTCTTCCAGGATAGCCAAGTCTCCAATGTCCTCCATCACAACCTATTGATCAAGTTTGAGCTTGTTGGTCCCCAACCAAGTTGGGTCCTAAGAGGTTAGTCACAATAGGCTTGGCAACCCAAATGGTTCTTTTCTTGACACCACTTTGAGTCCCCACATATTTGGCAAACACATTGCCAACCCTATCCTTCCTAAGAGAATAGACATCATCAATAATTATGGGGTGGGATAGAGTACCGTTTGTGCATGAAGAAGCCAAGTGACCCTTCTCACTGCATAAGTAGCAATATCGACTCTTTTCTTTCTTCTTAATAGGCTCCTCAACTTGAGGAGCAATGACTCGAGTCTTCTTAGGAGGTGGCCCTTGTTCAACCCGAGGCTGAGCATGAGATTGAACAATAGGCCGCTTCCCTAATTGCTTCGCACTAAGAGGCTTCTTCTTCATTGGGCAATCCCTAACATGATGCCCTTCAATTTTGCACTTGAAGCAAACAATCTTGGCCGAGTGATTGACTTGTTCTCGGCCCTTCTTCTTACTACTCTTGGACTTGTTCTTGAGATTGGAGTTGAATCCAAGTCCACTCTTGTCATTGGGGGATTTTTGCACACTCAACATGTTGTCAAATGTGGCCTTCCCTTTATGACACTTCTCCACATCTTTCTTCAAAGAAGTGGCCTATACCTTGTGCTCTTTAGTCTTTCCTACAAGGTTAGTAGCAACACAAGTACTAGCGGAAGTTGAAGCTTCATTGTTAGAGCAACTAGGCACAAAATGTAATTCAACATATGATTTAGCATTAGTGTGAGATGAAGAATTACACGGACTAGAAAATGGCATTTTAGCATTTTTATTAGAAGTTGTGCCATTGTCCACATGAGGCTCACTAGATATTGCCTTGGTAGCGATAGCCTCATGAGCTAACCTTAGCTTATCATGAGATACTAGAAGATCTTCATGAGAGCTCGAGATCTTCTCATGGCTTTCTTCTAATATCTCATAATTGCTAGTTAGCAATTTAAGTTGAGCCCTTAGCTCAACATTCTCCTTTAAAATGGATGCTTCACAAGAAATAGAGTTAGTAGCACAAGCATCAACATTAATAGAAATGGGAGAACAAGTAGGAAGCTCTTTTAGTAATTGAGCTTGGAGTTGATCATGAGACTTAGTGAGATGTGCAAGAGAATCTTCCAAGGACTTGACATCCTGTTCAAATTTCACATTAGCCTCAAGAAGTCTAGCAATTTCAACAACAAGCTCATCATTTTTTATTTTAAAATCATTAGCCACCTTGAGAGCTCTATCATGGGTTTCATTTGCTTTAGATAACTCTAGAGTAAATGTCTCCTCAAGAGATTTCTTGGTGGTTTGTTCTTCTTCAAGAGCTTCCTCAAGATCCGCAATCGTGTTTGCATAATCACGTTCGCGGCTAAGGCTTTCATTTTCACGAGCTTCCAAATTTTCAATAGTAAGCCCTCGCTCAACAAGGGTGCCCATAATTTCATGTAGGTTCTCACAAGAATTTCATTTTTTGAAAGAGCATTAAGAACCATTAGACCTTTCTTATTAAAGTAAGCATCATCTTCTTCATCATCATTATTATTGTCACGATCATCACTACTTGACGATTTAGAAGATATGCAAGGACTATTAACACAAGCATGTGAAACATTTATAGTTCTAGATGTGTTTAAGTCCAAAGATAAATCATTGCAATAAGATAGAGATGACATATCATCTATAGGAAGCTCACTATCATCATTGCAAAATTTATCCCTACTCACCATTGCATTATTTTGTGGCTTGCCACATGTAGGTGAGGTAGACGAAGTTGAGAACTCATTACGCCCGGAGGTGGAGGAAGAACAATCATTCTCACTATCCATGGACACACCATAATTGTCTTGAAGCTTGGTCCATAGCTCATGAGCACTCCGATAAGGAGAGATTGACAAGGCAACTGCATTTCTTAAAGACATGAAAACAACTTTAGAAGCTTGAGCATCTAGATAAGAATTTTCCTCATCCTCCAAAGATAATCTTTTCGGATCCTTTGGAGGAGGAAAACCCATATCTAAGATTTGCTCTATAGATGGATCAATATCTCTAAAATAATTTAGCATGCGATTTCTCCAATCATTATAATTAGTGCCATCGAATATTAAAGAGGCATTGTGCACTAAACCACTAGACGACATCTTTACTCTCTAGGCCGTGAAGCCCTATAAAGAGAGAACCCGCTCTGATACCAATTGAAAGGACACGGATGTCGCCTAGAGGGGGGGTGAATAGGCGATTTAAAATTATTACGGTTAAGGCTTGAATAAATGCGGAATAAAACTAACGTTTAATTTATCAAGCCAAACCTAAACTAGCTAGGTTCACCTATGTGCACCAACACTTATGCTAAGCAATATAATCAACTAGGTGATAGCAAGATATATGACTTTAAGCTAGATGTCTATCACAAAGTAAATAGCATAAGTAAGAAGCTCGGGATAGAAATACCGAGGCACTTGGAGACGATGATTTATCCCGAATTTCACTTCCCAATGGAAGCTAGTCTTCGTTGGAGCGGCGCGGTGTTCACCAATGTGAAACACCGAGTAGCCTTGATATGGCACACCGTATCTCCGTTGTGTCTTACCACCAATGTGGCGAGGCACTTGTCACTATGTTGCCGTTGAGGTTGACAACTAGAACCTTTACAAGGATGAAGCTCACTCCACAAGTTGGAGGGTCTTCACCAAATGCACCGAGCCACCAAGACTCGATGCCCAAGGCCAAAGCACACACCACAACTCAATTGGTGGCTCCCGGCAATGTCTTCGTAGCTACCAAAGCTCCGAAGCTAACAAGGTTGAGCCACACTCCATAATTGGAGGCTCCCAACAAATCCCGTGAGCCACCAAGACTTCGAGAAATCAACAACCGTCTAGGGTACCAACGTGCCCTAGAGGAACAAGCTCTAGGGCACCAAAGTACCCAAGAGTAACAAGCTTCTCAACTTCACTTTCCACGAATCACCGTGGAGAACTCAAACCGATGCAACTAATGCAATGGCAAGAACACACTAAGTGTACAAGTTCTTCCAACCCGAATCCAACCAAAGCAACTAATGCTTGGGAGGGATTTGGGAGGAAGAACAAGGAGAAACACAAAGAAACTCCAAAGATCTAGATCCAAAGTGTTCCCCTCACTTAGAGGAGAAATCGATCGGTGGAAACGTGGATCTAGACCTCCTCTCTCTTTTCCCTCAAAAACTAGCAAAAACTATTGGAGTGATTGAGAGATAGCAAAGCTTAAAGGGATGGCAACAATGGAGGAAAATGAGCTCAAGAGTTGGGCAAAAAGTGCTTTTTCATTTGGGGAAGAAACCCCTTAAATAGCTGCCCAAAATTCTGTCCGTTGGGGGCAAAACTGCGCGAGGCCGGCCATCGGGCCGGCCATATGGCCAGGGCAGCCCAAAAGCAGCAAAACAAGGAAAACAGAGCAGCCCACAAGCAGCCAGCCGGGTGGGCCGGCCATGGCCGGGATGGGCCGGCCATGATGGCCGGCCAGCGGCCCGAGAGGCCCCGGCCACGAGGCCGGCTAGACCGGGCAGCCCCTTTCCTTTTTTTTCGTTCTTTCTTTTCTTTTCTTTTTCTGCCTAGAAAACGTCCGGTACCGGAAATGCAATAACTTTTGTATCCGGACTCCGTTTTCGATAATCTTGGACTCGTTGGAATCACCACAACAAGCACTACAAGATTATGAATAAAAACATCATAGTCCAACAATATATTATAATAACAAATGAGGAAATATTAAACCTCTTTCTTGCAAACCGGAAATGCAATATCTTCCACATACGAACTCCGTTTTCGATAATCTTGGACTCGTTGGAATCGTCACAATGAGCACTACAAGATTATGCAGAGAAACATCATTGTTCAAAAGGATATGGTAAAACCAAAAGATGAAAGGTAAAACCTTTCTATTGAAAACCGGAAAACCATATGTTTTGCAAATGAAGTCCGAATGACACGAAACCACTTTTGTTGGAAAGAGGACGACAAATGCTACCCTATATCATATAAGAATATTGAAACCAAGCAAGGGAGATTTTGCTAATAAATGGAAGAGTGAAACCTTCCGCATAGATGGACCGACAAAATCTCCGACACCGAAAACTCAATAGGGAACACATATGAGAACCGTTTTCGGTGACCTTGGGCTTGTCATGACAAGCACGACAAGCACCAATACCACACCACGATAAGAGCCAAATAGGAACTAATAAAGATGATGCCAAGGATGCAAAGGTTTGAGCTCTCTACGACCGATACGCTAAAGCTCACTTGAGAGCCCCTCTTGATAGTACGGTTACCTATCTAAAAACCCGGTCTCACAACTACACCGCGAGACCGGTAAAATAGAAACCCTATCAAGAACATACCTTTGCCTTGCGCATTCCACTTGAGCTAGATGATGACGATCTTGATCTACTCTCAAGTGGATCACCTTTCCTGATTTTGCTCCGCTTAGTGAAGACTTGCATATTGCTCCCCCATACACCAAGATGGGAGAGGCACTCTTTGACATATCTTCACTTGGCCTTCATCTTGATGATGATCACCACGTGACGCCATCCACCATGGACAACATAGGATCTTGATCAACAAATGATCTACTTCTTCACATGCCCTAATCTTGTACGTTGATCAACTTGCACTTAGTCTTGATCAACATATAATCTTCTTCTTTTAGCCTTGACTCCAACATATGGAGTCCAAGCATTCTTTATGGACCAACACTGCAAATATAACTTAAAGCACACATTAGTCCATAGGGATTGTCATTAATTACCAAAACAACACATGGGGGCAACCATTGCACTTTCAATAAGACATGAAGCACAAGAGAGAGAGACTACCAATTAACTAGCTACTGCCATGGACCCGTAGTCCAAGGTGAGACTGCTCACAAATCATCCCGGAGGAAGGCATGGCGATGATGAGCCCTTCGGGATCGATCTCCCCTCCGGCAGAGTGTCAGGATCAGCTTCAGATTGGACCCCGAACTAGGGTTTTCAGTGACGGCGCGTCGGGGTTGAGTTTATGGAAAATAATGGTCGCCCTCACGTTTTTAGGTTAAAAGGGATTTTATAGGCGTCGGAGGAGGCCGAGGGGTGCCCCAGGAGCAGGGGCGGGCCCCACCCGCGGGTCCTAGGAGGCCGCGACAGGAGGCCGCCTGCGCCCTGTGGGTGGCCCCTCAGGCTCCCCTTTGGTCTTCTGGTGTCTTATTTCGCGTAAAAATCTCCGTAAATTTTCGTCCAATTCCGAGAATATTTCCAGAAGTAAATTTTCTGAAATACAAAAATAGCAAAAATAGGGAACTGGCACTGGGCATCTTGTCAATAGGTTAGTCCGACAAAATGCATAAAAATGATATAAATGATAGTAAAACCATGTGACAATATCACAAAACTAGCATGGATCACTCAAAAATTATAGATACGTTAGAGACGTATCATTGATCAAGGCTAAGTGCGAGTTGATCAACACTCAAGGCCATGTAAAGATATGCCGAAGAGTGCCTCTCCCATATTGGTGTATGGGGGAGCAATATGTGAGTCTTCTCCGTGCGAAGCGCAAGTGGATTATGCGCAAGGCAACGCTATGATCTTGATAGGCTTTCTATTTTACTGGTCTCATGATGTTAGTTGAGAGACCGGGTTATAGGATAGATAGCCGTACTATCAAGAGGGGCTCTCGAGCAAGTATCTTGATCGTATCATTGTAGAGAGCACAAACATTTGCATCCTTGCAATCATCTTTATTGGTTTGTATTTGGCTCTTATCGTGGTGTGGTCTTGGTGCTTGTCGTGCTTGTCATGACAAGGCTAAGTTCACCGAAAAAAGTTTTCATATGCATCTTCTATTGCGTTTTCGGTATTGGAGATTTTGCCTGTGCGGAAGGTTTCTCTCTTCCATTTGTTTGCAAAATATCCATTGCTTGTTTGCTACATTTCCAAGGGTAGCATTTGTCGTCCTCTTTCCAACAAAATTGGTTTTACTTCTTTCGGACTTCATTTGCAAAAGATATAGCATTTCCGATTTGCGAAAAAGAGTTTTTAACTTTCCCCATTTGTTTCTACAATATCTTGTTGGACTATGATGTTTCTCTGCATAATCTTGTAGAGCTCGTTGTGAAGATTCCAACGAGTCCAAGATTATCGAAAACGGAGTTCGTGGGTGAAAGTTATGGTGTTTCCCTCTCAGGATTTTTTTCTGGACAGGAAATTAGAAAAGGGAAAAAGAAAAAAAAAGACCGGCCGGCCTGGCTGGGCCCGAGGCCGGCCTCAGGCCGGGGCCTTCGGGTGGCCTCCCAGCCCACGCGCGTGCTGGCTGGCCGGCCCAGGCCGGGGGCAGGCCGGCGGCTTCGGGCGCCTGCCCGGCCCAGCTGCGCCCAGGCCGGCCCAGGCCGGGTTGCCAGGCCGGATCCCCTGTGCTGGATGTTTCCCTCGTGTTTGATTCCCGGCCGGCCCAGGCCAGGTCCCTGGCCAGGCTCCTTGGCCATTTCCCTGTGCTTTTCGATCGATAGCTCGCGCTGGATGATTCCCTGCCAGCCTGGCTGGCCCCAGGCCGGGCTGGCTGGACTGGGCACTTTTTACCCCAACGGCCACTTTTTGTGGCCACCTTTAAAAGGGGCTTCTTCCCCATTTTTCATGCTAGCTCTTTTTCCTCTCTCTCCTCCATTGTTGCATATTTTGAGAGCTCGATTCCTCCACTTCCCTCCAATGATTCTTGCCCATTTTAGGGAAACAAGAGAGGAGATCTAGATCTACCATTCCACCAATCCATTCCTCCTCTAAGTGAGGGGAACCTAGTAGATCTTGATTTTGGAGTTTTTGGTGATTCTCCTCTTTGTTCTTCCTCTTAAATCCCTCCATAGCATTAGTTGCTTTGGTTGGATTTCGGAGAGAAGGATTTGACCACTTAGTGTGTTCTTGCCTTTTGCATTAGTTACATCGGGTTGTGCTCTCCACGAAGATTCGTGGGATTGAAGTTGGAGAAGCCTGTTACTCTTTGGTGCATTGTGTACGCGAGAGTTTGTGCCTCTTGGGTGCATTGTGTACCCTAGACGGTTGGCGGTGCCGCGAAGACTTCGAGTTGTGAAGCTTCGGGCAAGGTTTGGGAGCCCCCTATTGAGTTGTGGGTGTGTGCCCCAAGATTGTTGTAAAGTATCTGGATTCCGCCCTGAAGGATTCCGATAGTGGAAGGTGAACCTAACCCTTGGGGTGAGGTTCATCGGAGTATAGGGTGAGGCCTTTTGTGGCATCTTGAGTAGGCCTTTTGTGGCGAGCTCACACCCCTCCAATGAGACATACTCCCTTAACAAGGAGGAACTCGGGAATACATCTTCGTCTCCGCATGCCTCAGTTATTTCTATACCCGAGCTCTTTACTTATGCAATTTACATTGTGATAGCCTTCGTGCTTTAAGTTTTATATCTTGCTATCGCCTTGTTGCTTGCCTCGCTTAGCATAAGTTGTTGGTGCACATAGGTGAACCTAGTTTATTTAGGTTGTTGGCTTGTTAATTTAAACACCTAGTTTTATTCCGCAATTATCAAGCCTTGAACCGGAAAAGTTTTAATTGCCTATTCACCCCCACCCCCTAGGCGACATCGTTTGTTCTTTCAATTGGTATCAGGGCCTCGGCTCTCTTTTTGGGCTTTACCGCCTAGAGAGTAAAGATGTCGTTTAGAGAATTAGTGCATGGTCCCACTTTTATATTCGGTGGCACAAATTTTAATGTTTGGAAAAACTC
This sequence comes from Puccinellia tenuiflora, assembly GCA_012064385.1. NCBI lineage: Eukaryota > Viridiplantae > Streptophyta > Magnoliopsida > Poales > Poaceae > Puccinellia > Puccinellia tenuiflora. The sequence continues at coordinate 1,488,481 of QRDG01000366.1, forward strand.
ATATGCTTAGTCACTTACAGGTCTTGGACCCCAATATTGAGCGTATCTTAGATATAGGTTTTTCTCCTCCAAAGGATTATGAAAGTATGACTTTAGAGGATGAGAAAAACTTATATCTACATGCTCTAGCTTCTAATGAGTTTTGCAAATTTTTGAGTGTTGTAGTCTTTGAGTCAATCATGCCTCTTCGGAACGCTCATGAATTGTGGACAAAGCTTCAAGATAAATACGACGAGTCCATCCCTATTGAGGATGATTGTGCTCCCTCCACCTCCGGCCGTGATGAGTTCTCATCTTCGTCTACTTCACCAAAATGTGGTAAGCCACAAACTAATGTGATGGTGAGTAGTGATGGGTTTTGCAATTTGGATAGTGAGCTCATTATTGATGATCTTTTATCTCTATCTTGTTGCAATGCCTCATCTTTGGACCTAAACACACATAGCACTATAAATGTCATACATGCTAGTGTTGATAGTCCTTGCATATCATCCAAAAATTGCTTGGATAAATCTCTTGATGATATGCTTGCTTTATCTTGTTGCCATGATAAAAATGCTTGTGTTTCCTCTAATTCTTATATTAATAATAATGTAGAGGAAACCCGATTAGCTATGGAACAAGATGTGAACTTTAGTAGTTCAAAAATTAATTGTTCTTCTTCATCAACCATCTTTTGCCTTATGGCTAAATCCTCATGTAGTGATGATAATGATAATGATAATAATGATGAAGAAGATGATGATGAATCCCCTTCCTAAAAATAAAAATGCTCATGCTATCCTCTTTGAAATTATGGAAACCCTAATTGAGCATGGGCTTACTATTAAGGCTTTGGAAGCAAGCCTTGTAGAAAAAGGAAGGATTGAAAGAGAGGATGCGAATGAGAAAGCATCTTTAGAGGCGACTCTTGAGGAAGAGCAAGAGACTCGGGCTTCTCTTGAGGAGAAACTCGAATCTATTGAGGAGTATCATAATGAAATAATTTCTAAACTCATTAAAGAACGTGACCATGCTCATGCTAAATATAAAGTCACGAAAAAGGAAAATGCTAGCTTTAAGGAAGAGCGTTTTCTTGCTTTATTTTTATACAATTTTTTTGAAGACGGATTGAGCAACTAGCGCGAAAGCCGTTGCGCGTTAGCGCATCCGGTGAGCATCGATCGAGATCCTTCGGTGAAAGCTAGAACCAACTCTGCGAGGAAAGCGGAGCTTGCCAAGTTGTCTTCTTCCATTCCTAATGTTAATGATGCTTGTGCTACTAACTCCACTTCTTGTGAAGCATCTATTTTGAAGGAGAATGTTGAGTTAAGGGCTCAACTTGAGTTGCTAACTAGCAAGTATGGGAAATTGGAAGAAAGTCATGAAAAGCTATCTAGCTCTAATGATGATCTTCTAGCATCCTATGCTAGTCTAAAGTTAGCTCATGAGGCTATCACTACCAAGGTAACATCTTGTGAGCCTGATGTGGACAATGGCACAACTTTATCTAAAAATGCTATATTGCCATGTGCTAGTCCTAGTAGTTCATCCACTCGTAATGTTGGCACATTTTGTGATGAATTACTTTCTTTGCCTTGTTGCTCTAACAATGATGCATCTACCTCCTCTAGTACTTGTGTTGTCACTAACCATGTAGAGAAAAGAGGAGAGCTCAAGGCCCAAGCCATTTCTATGAAGAAAGGCTTGGAAAAGCGTCATGAAGGGAAGAGTGCACTTGACAACATGTTGAGTGTGCAACAATCCCCCAATGACAAGAGTGGACTTGGATTCAACTCCAACAACAAGAACAAGTCCAAGATTGATAAGAAGAAGGGCCAGTACAAGTCAAGAATCCGGCCAAGATCATTTGCTTCAAGTGCAAGCTAGAAGGGCACCATGTTCGGGATTGCCTAATGAAGAAGAAGCCTCTTAGTGAGAAGCAACTAGGGACGCGACCTCTTGTTCAATCTCATGCTCAACCACGAATTGAATAACGTCCACCTACTAAGAAGACTCAAGTCAACGCTCCTCAAGTTGAGGAGCCTATTAAGAAGAAAGAGAAGAGTCGATGTTGCTACCTTTGCCGTGGCAAGGGTCACTTTGCTTCTTCATGCAATATCGGTAACCTATCCAACCCCATCTTAGTTGATGATGTTTATTCACTTAGAAAAGATAGAGTTGGCAATGTGTTTGCCAAATATGTGGGAACTCAAAGTGGTGTCAAGAAAAGAACCATTTGGGTTGCCAAGTCTATTATGACTAACCTCTTAGGACCCAACTTGGTTGGGGACCAACAAGCTTCAACTTGATCAATAGGTGTTGTTAGAGGACATTGGAAACTTGGCTACTTTTGAAGAATTAAGGGATCTTCATGGTTATATTTCATCAAGCCAAGTCAATTGGAATATATTGCTATATCTCATATCCAATGCTTCCTCCTTGCGGTAACATGTATTTAATTCATATATACATTGAAAGTTGTTTGCTCCCTTGCATGTGTTAGTTTTGTTCCTAGCATGTGCTTGTATATGATATGCTTCTTTCCTACTTGTCTTGTTATTCAAGGTTGTGTATGAAAGTTGTGTATCATGTATGTGTAACTTGTATGTTGAGCTTTATTGGATCTTGTGTGGATTTCTTTTGGCTCTTTGAGATATTAATGGACTATCCCATTTTGGGGGAGTGATATGCTTTGTGCACTTCACAAACCTAAAAATGTGTGTACGTGAGGCACACCACCTAGTATTGATATTTCAATATTATCTAGTTACTATGTGGTATGTCATATTCATGAGAAATTCAAATTCTGCAATGTCCATTAATTTCTCTAGTTGGTTTTATTTGCCTCTTGCTTAGATAAAATGAATTAACACATTATGGGGTAGTAATATGCTATGTGCATATTACAATCCCACAAAATGTGAACATTTGAGGTTTGCCTCTTAGATTTGATTTTGTAATTTATCTTATTCCTATGTGGCATGATTGCTCGAACAAGTTCCAATTATCATTTTGGTTATCCTTTGGCTCTTGCGTTGAATTTCCTTATTTATTGCCAAGTGTTTTGTTTTTACTCCCATTCCCTTCCTTGCCTCTTGCATGGATCCTAATTTTCAATTGGTAGTGTTTAGTGTTGTAAATAAAATATAGAGAGTAATGATCCCTTGTGGGTGCATTTTGTATTCAAATACAAATATCAAAGATAATGCATGAATCTTGGGGGAGCATTCCTTTTTATTTAGAACACTGTCCTATCTATCAATATTTGATCCTTTCAATTGGCATTTGATTCTTTATCTTATGTTTTGGTACCATCAATTGGCATCACTTGGAATTTGATATCTTCTCCATAGATATTTGTTTCAATTGATACTTATTGTGGGAGTCTTGATACCTTTTTTCTTTATTTTGCTCTAGTTGATTTCGGTCAAGTATTATCCTCTTCTTGGTATCTTTTCTCCTAGTTGGTATCGTATTTTCAATTGGTGTCTTATCGATCATGTGTTGTTTTGATTCGATCCCTATTGATATCACACTTAATGTGTTGATGTGTTTTGGATTCAATCATATGTTGATTTGATTTGTCCTAAATCATGTGTTGATTTGGATTTTGATATAATTTGGACAACCTTTTTGTGTCACACTTTGGTGTGCTCTCTTCTTGGTTTAGTTGGTGTTTTTGTCCAAATTGTATCTCGTTTGGTTCTTGAAAGACTTTGTATGTATACCCTTGAACATATATATTATATGGCATGCTTGTCTTTCTTGATCCAATATATAGGGAATACTCCACCGAATCCTAAATCGGCTAAGATGTGCATGAAATTCAATTTCATATCTATATGCACATATTTATGTGAAGTGTTTCCTATATATTGTAGTTTATCTAACTACTATGGGACCCAATGAGTTTGCGAACCATTTTGTGCTTGAATTTTGTTTTAGGTACAATGTAGATGCATTGGATGCTTGCTTCATTCATAAGGAAGGTGTTCTCACCATGTGATTATTGGATTCAAACTTTGATGATAAATAAAATCTCATCTTCTTCATCGTCAATGTATCTCGGTAACAAGTATCTACCTCATGCATACTTTTCTAGTCTCAACCTTGTGTAGGTTGCTTCTTGGCATGAAAGATTTTATGTGTAATTGTTGTGGTTTTGGCTTATTTCCTTCGCTTGGTATATCTTTGTGATATTTGTGATGAAATTGCAAAAACCTTTTCTTCAATTGGTATTGTTTCTTTATGATACTTGTTGCCTATCTCAAAGCATCTTCACTATCTCTTGTTCCCTTAGTGATATGTGTGATGTCTTTAATATTTTTGAAGTTCATTTAAACACAATGAGATAAATTTGAGCTATGTGCTATGATTTTAAGCAATAATCTCTTTTGTATATTCATGACTTCCCTTTTGGATACCGTGGTCTCCCGTTCATCGACCATTTCATATGTGGAAGTTTCTTTGTGGATGTATATCATTAATGATTTGTCTACTTAGAAACCTATACATATGAGAGAGGTCACCTTTTAGTTGGTATCCTAATTCTTGTAAGCTACCTTGATTTTTATCTATAATTCTTTGGTGGCTCCAAATTTGTTTCATGAGTGCCTATCTTAATTTTATTTGCATCTTTGCACACTCATGTATTTGTCGAGGATCTTTTACCTCATGCTTACCATGATGAGTATGTTGATTCTTATTGGCTAAATGCTCTCACTAGCTTTTGGCATATTCAATTGGTTTTAGTTTCCAATTGGTATCCCTAAGCTTGTGAACATACTCCTTTAAAGATCTCCCTTTTATCTCGTTTGGGCCTATCTTATGTTGAATCTTTGAAAATTGGTATCTCCTTATGGCTCAAACATATCTTTGGTGCAAGTGCTATGATTTTCTTTTTCTTTATGCACACTTGCACTTGTTACGTGTTCTAGATGATTTTGGGGGAGTGAGGATTCCATATTTGTGCACTCCTCAATAGTGCATGAACATTGGAGAGCTTCTTCATTTTTATTTAGAACTCTTGTTTTGGATCTTTTGATTGCCTATCTCCTTTGTGGAGATGTTTAGAATGATTTCATCTCTTTGCAGTCTTTGGATCCTCAATATAGTTTGATTTCCTCTATCTATTCATCATTGGATATGTGCATTTGATTTCACTCATATCTTGAGAAATGCACACATTTTTTAAGAACTCATATTATATTGGCCTTCTAAATTTTTCCTCCCATTTCAGCAATCGATGCCAATGGGGGAGAAGTTTAGAGGGTTTAAGGGAATTTGGGTTTTATGCTTTTGTTGCATTTCCCTTTAATGCGCTTGCATCCTTGCTTGTTTGTCTTGTAAGGATGCTTTATTCATTATATAAACCCTCTTAAAAAGGGATTGTCATCAATTACCAAAATGGGGGAGATTGAAAGTGCATGGTTGCCCCCATGTGTGGTTTTGGTAATTAATGACAATCTCTATGGACTAATGTTTATACTGAGCTAATTGTAGCTTGATCAAGGCTAAGTGCGAGTTGATCAACACTCAAGGCCATGTGAAGATATGCCGAAGAGTGCCTCTCCCATATTGGTGTATGGGGGAGCAATATGCGAGTCTTCTCTGTGCGAAGCGCAAGTGGATTATGTGCAAGGCAAAGGTATGATCTTGATAGGCTTTCTATTTTACCGGTCTCATGATGTTAGTTGAGAGACCGGGTTATAGGATAGATAGCCGTACTATCAAGAGGGGCTCTCGAGCGAGTATCTTGATCTTATCGTTGTAGAGAGCACAAACCTTTTCATCCTTGCAATCATCTTTATTGGTTCGTATTTGGCTCTTATCGTGGTGTGGTCTTGGTGCTTGTCGTGCTTGTCATGACAAGGCTAAGTTCACCGAAAACGGTTTTGATATGCGTCTTCTATTGCGTTTTCGGTATTGGAGATTTTTCCGGTTCATCCATGCGGAAGGTTTCTCTCTTACATTTCTTTGCAAAATCTCCATTGCTTGTTTGCTACATTTCCAAGGGTAGCATTTGTCGTCCTCTTTCCAACAAAATTGGTTTTACTTCTTTCAGACTTCATTTGCAAAAGATATAGCATTTCCGGTTTGCGAAAAAGAGTTTTTAACTTTCCCCATTTGTTTTTACAATATCTTGTTGGACTATGATGTTTCTCTGAATAATCTTGTAGTGCTCGTTGTGACGATTCCAACGAGTCCAAGATTATCGAAAACGGAGTTCGTGGGTGAAAGTTATGGCGTTTCCCTCTCGAAATTTTTTCTGGACAGGAAATTAGAAAAGGGAAAAAGAAAAAAAAAAGACCGACCGGCCTGGCCGGGGCCTTCGGGTGGCCTCCTGGCCCACGCGTGTGCTGGCTGGCCGGCCCAGGCCGGGTTGCCAGGCCGGATCCCCTGCGCTGGATGTTTCCCTCGCGTTTGATTCCCGGCCGGCCCAGGCCGGGTCCCTGGCCGGGCTCCCTGGCCGTTTCCCTGTGCTTTTTGATCGATAGCTCGCGCTGGATGATTCCCTGCCGGCCTGGCCGGCTGCTGGCCGGACCCAGGCCGGGCTGGCTGGACTGGGCACTTTTTGCCCCAACGGCCACTTTTTGTGGCCACCTTTAAAAGGGGCTTCTTCCCCATTTTTCCTGCTAGCTCTTTTTCCTCTCTCTCTCTCCATTGTTGCACATTTTGAGAGCTCGATTCCTCGAATTCCCTCCAATGATTCTTGCCCATTTTTAGGGAAACAAGAGAGGAGATCTAGATCTACCATTCCACCAATCCATTCCTCCTCTAAGTGAGGGAACCTAGTAGATCTTGATTTTGGAGTTCTTGGTGATTCTCCTCTTTGTTCTTCCTCTTAAATCCCTCCATAGCATTAGTTGCTTTGGTTGGATTTCGGAGAGAAGGATTTGACCACTTAGTATGTTCTTGCCTTTTGCATTAGTTGCATCGGGTTGTGCTCTCCATGAAGATTCGTGGGATTGAAGTTCGAGAAGCTTGTTACTCTTGGGTGCATTGTGTACCCGAGAGCTTGTGTATCTTGGGTGCATTGTGTACCCTAGACGGTTGGTGGTGCCGCGAAGACTTCGAGTTGTGAACCTTCAGGCAAGGTTTGGGAGCCCCCGACTGGTTGTGGGTGTGTGCCCCAAGATTGTTGTAAAGGCTCCGGATTCCGCCTTGAAGGATTCCGATAGTAGAAGGTGAACCTAACCCTTGGGGTGAGGTTCATCGGAGAATAGGGTGAGGCCTTTTGTGGCATCTTGAGTAGGCCTTTTGTGGCGAGCTCACACCCCTCCAACGAGACGTACTCCCTTAACAAGGAGGAACTCGGGAATACATCTTCGTCTCCGCGTGCCTCGGTTATTTCTATACCCGAGCTCTTTACTTATGCAATTTACATTGCGATAGCCTTCGTGCTTGAAGTTTTATATCTTGATATCGCCTTGTTGCTTGCCTTGCTTAGCATAAGTTGTTGGTGCACATAGGTGAGCCCAGTTTATTTAGGTTGTTGGCTTGCTAATTTGAACACCTAGTTTTATTCCGCAATTATCAAGCCTTAAAACCGAAAAAGTTTTAATCGCCTATTCACCCCCCTCTAGGCGACATCGTTTGTTCTTTCAGCGGGCCAGGGGCTGAAGTGGTGTGGACTCCGCGCGGCGTCCAGACGCGTCAGTGCATACGCAAACCCGGACTCAAATTTGGGCCGGAATTGGGTTGCCGCGGACGAAAAAACGGACGTCGGTCCAGTTTGCGTCAGCGCGTTGGGCCCTGGTTTCCACCCAAACGGACTGAAACAGAGCAAAACATACCAAATGGATCGGCACGTTGGAGTTGCCCTTAATCCTATCCCCCGTGAAATTCTCCGTAAATCAATTCCGTAGGTGTAGCATCTCTCAAAAGAAAAAGCCAAAGAGCAACTCCAGCCTTTGGCCCCCCCAGGCCGAATTGTCGGCGTTTTTTGGGCCTGCTGGGGGGGCACCGGCGAAAACATCGGCCTGGGGACGCGCCGATTCCTAGTCGCGTCGCCCCCAGCCCGGCGTTTTTTGGTTAGTTTTGGTCGTAAAATAATCATAGAACCCCATTTTAATAGCAAATTCATTATTTTTAAAGCAAATTTATCATTTGTATCAAATAATTCGACGGAAAAATTATTACAAATAGTTTAACAAATGATAAATTTTAAAACAAGTATGGCAGACGCCGGCTCTCCTTCTTCTCCTTGTCATCCACTGGATTCTTCCGCTCGCTCTCAATGATCATGTTGTGCAAGATCACACAACAAGTCATCACCTCCCACATCTGATCTTTCGACCAGGACATAGCGGGATAGCGGACAACAGCAAATCGAGCTTGGAGCCCACCAAATGCCCGCTCGACATCCTTCCTGCAAGCCTCCTAGCACTTGGCATACCAAGCTTGAGCCGTCTTCGGCACAGGGTTTAAGACAGTCTTCACAAATGTGGACCATTTTGGATAGATTCCATCTGCCAGGTAGTACCCCTTGTTGTAATGGTGCCCGTTGATCTCGAAGTTCACCGGGGGAGCATTACCTTCAACAAGATTGGAGAAGGCATTGGAGCACTGCAGGATGTTGATGTCGTTGTTAGATCCTGGCATTCCAAAGAAAGAATGTCAAATCCAGGTATCATACGAAGCCACTGCCTCAAGTACGACACTGCAACCGCCTTTGTGCCCTTTGTACATCCCCTGCCAAGCAAATGGACAGTTTTTCCATTGCCAATGCATACAGTCGATGCTTCCTAGCATTCGAGGAAATCCTCTTGCTTCATTCTCGGCTAGGATCCAAGCAGTGTCTTCCGCAGTGGGTGTTCGCAAATATTCAGGTCCAAACGCTCCCACAACGGCTCTGCAGAACCTGTAGAAACACTCAAGCACGGTGGACTCGGCCATGCGCAGATAGTCATCCCGCGAATCAGCTGGAGCTCCGTATGCAAGCAGTCTCAAAGCGACCGTGCACTTCTGGAGCGAGGAAAATCCAACCGTGTCGGTGCAATCCTTCTTGGAAACGAAGTATCTGTCGAACTCTCGAACACCATGCACAATCCTGAGGAAGAGCTTCCGGTTCATCCTGAAACTGCGTCGAAATGTCTTCTCGCCGTGTAATGGATCGTCGGCGAAGTAGTCGGCGTACAACATGCAATAGCCTTCGGCACATTGCCATTGCTTGCTCTTTTGGCGATTTGGTGCCGAGCCACCGCGCTTCGGCTGTGCATCGGCGGCGTACAGGCCGGCCGGCCAGACGAGCATCTGCAAGTGCTCTTCGCTGTCGTCGGCGGCACCGTCGGCTTCCTCTTCCAGTAGAGCGGCGAGCATCTCCTCGTCGTCGGAGTCCATCTCAGGCAAAACGTCGAACACCTCACGGGCTGGGTGGGCGCGAAGCTTGATCGCGACGGCAATTCACCTCGAAAACTCGGGCAATGGCGGATGGGGTGGGGGGGATACGGCATGGTGTGTCGTCGCGGTGGTTGGCAGTGGTTTTGGTGGGCTATTCTGGTGGCGCGTTCGCGGCGGATGGGAGGAGTTGGTGCTGGCGAGGAGAGGGAGACGAGGAAGGCGAATCTTTGGTGGGTATGTGCGTTCTCTCGCCGACAGGGTTGGCGCGCGGTTTTTCTCTTTCGCCGGTGCGCGTCGGGTTCCGTCTGGGACGCCGGATAAAATTTGGTCCAAATCCGACGAAAAACGAGACCTTGGGGCACTGAGGACGCGACTAAGAGAAAAATGTGCCGCTGACGTCAAAAAGTGGGTTTCTCGAGCGACGGCTGAAGTTGCTAACCCGTCAAAGATCCAACAAAACATGTCAGAAATTATAAACACCACAGGCGTCAAAGGCAGGCCGCAGGCATGAACTCAACCGCGACCGCGTCCCCTAGTAATATAAAATAAATAAATAAATAAATAAAAACTGGAGTGAACTGCACGCACACGCGCTCGTCAGCTCGTCCTGCCTGTCCCCTTGTCGGCGTCCCAGCCAGATCCCTTCCCCTCTCCGTCGCTTCCCAATCCGCGCCTCCGTCTCCCAGATCCGCTCGTCGAATGCTGGGGCGCGGGGTGGGCATGTCGGCGCCGCAGTGGCGCGGGGGCGCGCTCGACCTGCGCGCAGCGCTGCGGTCGGGCGGCAACCTGCTGTTCGGCCTCTTCGTGGCCGCCGTCCTCGCGTTCACGCTCCTCGCCGCCGTCCACAGCCCCGACGACCCTCTGCTGCACCCTTCCTCCCACCAGCTCACCGCGTTCCTCACCTCCGCCACCTCCAACTCCACCTTCCTCGCCGACGACTCCGTGCTCCGCACCGGGGAGGACTTCGCTACCGGCTCCAACTCCTCCGAGGCCGCCTTATCCACCGTCGTCGCCGAGGCGCTCCCGTTCATCAAGCTGTCGGACGTCGGGTCCGAGAAAACCGAGGCGGAGACGGAGCAGTCCGTCACCGTCGACACCGACGGCAACTCGGCCGCGGGCGCTGCCGCCGAGGAGGACAAGCCTACCGTTGAGGCGGTCTCCTGCGACATGGAGGCGCCAGTGGACTGCACGGGGGACAGGGATCTCTTCAACCTGCTCATGCGTACGGCGATCGAGAAGTTCCCCGACCTCCATTTCTATCGCTTCGGCCGCCCCGTCGTCGTGCCGGAGAGCCCCATGGCGTGCGACCTCGCCTGGCGCTTCCGCCCAGCGGAAGACGCCAAGGGACGCACCACCTACTACAAGGACTACCGCCGCTTCACGCTCACCCGCGACGTCAACACCTGCTCGCTCGTCGTGGACAGCGTCGGCGAGTACCACTCTGGGACCGGCGCCAAGCGTAGCGGGCGACGCAAGGGCAAGAAGGGGAAGAAGGGAAAGCGTGAGGCGCCAGTGACGACCACGGATTTTGTGCCGGCCAAGACACAGATGAGGCTCGACGAGAATGCTGCCAATGCAGACACCACGACTGCTGCAGAGCAGGTGTTTGTTGTCGGCGAGGCCGTCAATGACAGCATGCCGGTGGTCGCTTCTGAGTCTGATTTCAGCCGCGGAAGGTACCTCATTTACATTGGCGGTGGCGAGAGGTGCAAGAGCATGAACCACTACATTTGGGGTTTTTTGTGTGCGCTAGGTGAGGCCCAGTTCTTGAACAGGACGCTTGTTATGGACTTCAGTGTCTGCCTCAATTCACGATATACTGCCAGTGGCAAGGATGAAGAGAAAGATTTCAGGCTCTACTTTGATTTCGAGCACTTGAAGGAATCTGCATCAGTGATCGATCAGAGTCAATTCTGGACAGATTGGGGGAAGTGGCACAAGAAGGATCGGCTGAAGAATCACTATACTGAAGACATTAAGGTGACCCCGATGAAACTTCGTGATGTGAAGGACACATTGGTTATGAGAAAGTTCGGAGATGTTGAGCCAGATAACTACTGGTCACGTGTGTGCGAGGGTGAGGCCGAGGCCATGATCAAACGGCCATGGCATTTCTTGTGGAAATCGCGTCGCTTGATGGAGATCGTGTCTGCCATTGCCTCTCGAATGAGTTGGGATTTCGATTCGATGCACATCGTGAGAGGAGAGAAGGCGCAAAACACACAGCTGTGGCCAAACCTTGACACAGACACCTCACCGGAAAATCTCCTTGTGACACTCAATGATAAGGTTGGTGCTGGCCGGTATTTGTACATTGCCGCCGATGAGCCTGATAAATCATTCTTCGACCCACTTAACAACAAGTACAAAACACGCTTCCTGGACGATTTCAAGGATCTGTGGGATGAAAACAGTGAATGGTATGCTGAAACGAAGGAGCTAAACAATGGCAATCCAGTGGAATTCGATGGATACATGAGGGTTGCAGTTGACACTGAGGTGTTCCTCAGGGGGAAGAGGAAGTTGGAGACATTCAACGACCTTACACGTGATTGCAAGGATGGTGTCAATACATGCGCAGCTTCCTCCTGAACATCTGGTGGAGTAAGGTGAGCCGAGTCTCAACTATTCTTCTTGATAGAGTAGTTTTGAACTCACACGTATTGCTGCCGTTTGAAACCCCGTGGCTTTGTTGTAGCTAGCTAGCTCGTATCAGTGTTTTGTTGTAACACTATTGTTGAATTGTGCACCCAGATTACACACTAGTTTGTTGAATTCATGCGCGATGAACTTGTACCAATTGCTTAAACGATGAGTTTTGGTTCTGTTGCATTGTTGCAGCTGTCTTTTCTATCTCTGCTGGGTGTTATTCAGCAATCATTCACTGTTACTGCATTATGTCTCTGTTCTATGTCATTTCTGATGTTTTGACATCTCGCTATCTCTTATCCAAATCCAGTTTTATGTAACAGTACGCGAAGAGCTGAAGATTGGTAGTAAGTAGTAGTAGTAACTGGATACCACTTAGTGCACTGCTTCCCCTTTTCCTTTTATGGGAGGAAACTGCACAAGAAGGTCATCGTAACAAATATTCCGACTATTGGAGTTTTATACTCCCTCCGTCCTAGTTTATAGGATTTAATAGCTAAATATCTAGTCCCATGGTGATTTCTGATTGGCTTTGTTTTGTTCTACATTCACTGCATGCATTGGTTGATTCCTTTCCCACCTTTGCATGTAGCTTTTTTTAATTCACACACACGCCATGCATGAAAGTTAATTGGGTGAGGAGTGAGGAAAATTAATGCCATTACTCCAAATAGGTTATTTGTTTTGGGACTGCATGGATTTGAAGATGAGTCTTATAATCTAGGACGGAGGAAGTAACACAAGCACCCATTATTGGGTACGGTAATAAATGTACCACAAATCTACAGCTGATATTTGTAGATTTGTGTTACTTGTTACCTTGGTACTCAGGTGTACATTAGTATCTAGTCAGCCGTCCGGAGCATGCACCACGTAGGGAATTTACTGACGGTGGGGGAGAGAGAACGGAAAACGGAAGAGTCCGTCTACTAAAATCTAGACGGTCTAAGGTCTATGCCAATGCAAGTTTCTTGACACGTTTTCTTAGATATTTTAATAATGTGGCATACTAGTAATGAAGAAAGAGAATGTGCTTATAACTTAGGTAACATACAAACTTTGCATGTGGCCGACGGCGTCATTACCGTTGTATGGGAGTGTCGCATAGATCGTGGGCCGATAAATGCGTGCAAACTAACTTTCCAGGGAAATTGTAGATGGCTAAAACGACACCTTACTGTACCTATTGTCTTTAGAGATGTCTACATGTGACGTGAATACATGATACAGACACCAGGCGTCTGTACTAATGTACATGCCCTCAATAGCTGGTGTTTTTTGTTATAAAAACCCAATAGTTATGGTTTTCTTAGGACGACTCCAATAGGTGTGTGTTTGTGCATTTTCCTCTTTCTTATGGTAGGAAATGTGTAGATACCTTGCTTGCGTGGGCAGAGACCCCGATACCACAGACGGTTGTGATGTCATTTTCTGGTACACTAGACGCGGCTTGAACATTAGCATCACTTTCTGAAGTCTGAAGATACGCCTTGATGGTATCCATTTCTGGATTTCCTTTGCAACTCGAGGCTTAAGTGCTTAACATAACATGTCCTGCCATGTACTCTTTACACCTAAAGGTTCCGTTTGGCATCAAAATATTTGAAGTATACAGAGAATACTTTGGTTTCTAAAAATATTAAATACTTTAAGGTCTTTGGATCCAATAATAATGTGGTTTTGAAACTGAAGTATTTATCAAAACTGTAGTTTTTATCAAGTATTGGAGAAGGAGGTTTGACCCTCTTTTTTTGAAACTGAAGTATTTGTTAAAACTATAGTATTTGTTTACCAGGGCGTTGGAATAGTTTGGTTTTAAAATACTTCAGTTTGAAAATTACTTCACTACCAAACTAGGCTTGACCTGTAGGAGCTCCAGGGAAACAGAGTACAAACACAGCGGGCAGGGAGAAACCCATCGCTGGCAACACCACTTGGTCACACGCCACTTAGGGCCATGGTGCCTACGGAGAACCCACTACTCCCGAATTACTCCACACCTACAAGCCGCCCATGTTCGTCATTCATCCGCAATACCTGCGGTGACGCTCCCAGCAGACAGCGCCCAGTGGCGGAGCTGGCATACAGAGAACCCAATCATTTTGCCCAATTCTTCATTAAATTATACTTGCTGTTGATTTCTAGTGGAAGATTATACCATAAGTAAGAAAGATGAACCCAACAATATGATGCTCTAGCTTCGCCACGGACATCGCCTTGCCCTCGAACACGCACACATTGCGTTCCAGCCACAGCGTTATAAAGACATACATTGATCAGTCGGAAGCCACCGTTCAGATCACAACTGTCGCTACACATACAACCTTGATTAACGGGTGGACCTGTTCGGAGTCAAGTTCCCTGACCTCACACACCTACGCACATTATCTAAATCCGAAATCTTCAACCAAGCCACTCAACAGCGAGCCGGAAGCACAAACTGGTCAAGCATACTGTTATGGCATACAGAGATGCAACATGCTCGCAGATCAAAGCTACATGGGCTAGGTTTGAGATAACTTGCACCCACCGCAGAAGCGGAGGATGCTAGGCTCAGCTTGGAGACGAGGAGATGAACAGGTTTGTCGCCGCCGATCGAAGAAGATGACGCCGCTTACCTACTCATCGTTAAAGAAGCTTCACATCGGGAGGGAAAGCTCAAGGGGGAGGGGGAGTGGTGGCGGGGGTTTTAACGGTGAGCCGAAGAGGGTGAAATAGGACGAGTGAAATAGGGGAAGGTGACAAAATTTCTTTCGCCGACGCGTAAGCTCGCATTGTCTCCAAGCTCGCACGAGGTCGACACTGCATTCCCCCTCTCCGCACACAAAGAGGGCGGCTCGTGCTGCTTTAAAATTCGTGTGGACCAAATTTTTTTTTTTTTTTTTAGAAATAGGGTGCGGATCCCCGGCCTCTGCATCAAAAAGATGCACACAGCCACCGCAATTATTGTGGACCAAAATGCAGAGTTGATAGCGTAAAACTACCTGTTTTCGCAAATCAATTGCATTTTTGTACCAGTTTTGGTTTCAATCGCATGAAACCACCACATTTTGTCCGAGTTTTCACAGAAAACCCAAATCTGGCTCTAACCACGAATTGACACCCGTTCTGACAGCCCGGCCCCACCTGTCTGATGACGTGGCCATCAGAGAGAGAATGGACACCGAGATTGACAGTGGGCCCCACATGTCAGTCAAATAAAAAATAAGAAAATCTAAAAAGAGAAGAAAAAGAGGCGGCCGTGGGGCGGGAGATGGAGCAGCTGCCGGAGGTGGAGGAGGGATCCGGAGCCGGTGCCGGAGCCGCTGCCGGCGTGGCTGTGGGTGGGGCTGCTGGTGCCGGAGATGCCGTAGCACTGCACCTCGACGCCGCAGTCGGCGGGGAGCTCCAGGCCGAGGTCCCTGCACGCGCGCACCTCCTCCATGTCCATGGCCACGCCGCCGCCACCGCCGCCCGCCGCGTGGCCGTGGCGGTGCGGGGACGAGCAGGAGTGCAGGACGACGGCGACGAGGTCCCGCTCCCGCCGTGCTGCAGCTGCATCTGCTGCTGCTTCATGCCCACCACGACCACGACGGGGGTGTCGGCGTCGGGGGCGCCGCCGTTGCGCTCGTGCCAGCTCCGCTTCATCTCCCACGCGCGGTCCAGCCACGCCTCCCGCGCCCCGCGCTCCCGCCGCACCACGCTGAAGCTGCTCCGCCGCGGCTGGTGCTGGTGCTCCTGCGCCTCCGCCTGCGCCGACCCGCCGCGCTGCCGGTCCTGCTTCACCTGCACGACGCCGCCCCCTTCCTCGGCCGCGAAGCGGGACACGCGTCGCCTGGCCACCTCGCTGGCCCCGCCGGCGCCGCTGTCTCCGTCCACGGCGAAGCGGGACACGCGCCTCCTCACCTCCATCACCTCCTCCACGTCGTCTTCGCCGCTATCTTCCTCGCCGGCGCGGCCAAAAGGTGGCTCCGTGCTCATGGACGCCATGACGACTAGCTAGGACCACGCCAGTTTGGCGCACGGCGCCGCCGGAGAGCAGTCCGTGGGGCAGCTGCGGCGGCGGTGCCCCAACGGTTGTGCACGGCGGTGGCGCCAGGGTGTCCAACAAGGCGCGCAGTCCACCACGACGGGGAAGGCGGCGGCGGACGGAGCAGGACACGGCCGCGACGTGGGGTGGCGGCGCGGCGGACGCGGTGACGGCTGCGGCCGCGACCAAGTGCTCGAGGACGATCCGGCGGCGCCCAGCCTAGGCGTCGGCTCGGCTGGTGCGGGGGATTTTTTTCCTCCTTTTCAGATTATTTATTTATTTTCTCAGATTTTCCCCATTTTTAGATTTTTTTATTTTTTTAGTTTTTCAGCATTTTTTATTTGACTGAAAGGTGGGGCCCACTGTCAGTTTAGGTGTTAATTCTCTCAGAGCTTGCCACGTCAACTGACAGGTGGACCCAGGTTGTCAGAACCGGTGTCAATTCGAGTTTAGTGTCGGATTTGGGTTTTTTTGCGAAAGTGTAAAAAAAATCTGATAGATTTTTGCGATTGAAAACAAAACTGATACCAAAATAGAATTGAGTCTCCAAAACAAGTAGTTTTATGCTATCAACTCCCAAAATGCACCGCAAAGCGACGATGTCCCCCGGCCTTCGTCGACGTCTCACGATCGATCAACACTCGGCGTCCGTCTCTCCCGGTCCCGGTGCATCCTGGCTGCAGGTAGCACATGTACACGCCTGGAAAAGGCAGCGCGCGCGGAGCGGGGTATGAAGGGATCTAGCCGCGAGTGCGATGCGCGTATGGACGACGATCACGATATCCATTATTCCTGTGGCTTTTGCCCCACCGCCACCGACCCACCGTCCTCCGGCCGTACGTAGTAGACCCGCCATCCACCGCGATCGATCGAGGAGTAGTGATGTTTGTAGGTATCATGGCATAAGGCTGGTGCCAACGCAGGCGAGAGGCCGGGCGATACCGCCCGCTGTCGGGCGATAGTGAGGCGAGAGGCGGGCGAGACGGGAGCGGCGGGCGGTGGATCCGTCGCCGGGCGGGAGCGGCGCTACCGCCCCACTACAGCCCGCACTGGCACCATGGCGCGGGCGAGAGCGAGGCGAGAGGCGGGCGAGAGCGGGGCGACGCGCTGGCGACTGCAGGCGAGAGAGAGGCGAGAGGCGGGCGTGAGAGGCTGACGTGTGGGTCCGCCTGGAAGAAAAGGTAAGGAAAAAAGGTGATGTGGCTATAGCCTGGGACTACAGCCCATGCACTGGCACCGTGAGGTGAGAGTGGGGTGAGAGTGCGGTGAGAGTGGGGGTAAAAGCTGACGTGGCGGGCGATAGTGAGGCGGTGCACTGGCACCAGCCTAATGCATTTTACACACCGCAGTGCGTGGCAGCTCGGCGTTGTCCAATGCTGTATACGTCTCATCGCTAGTTGCCACAGACCACAGTGCCACTCCAGTACCTAGCTAGGAGCCTAGTAGTAATGTCATGCCATTGCGGAAAGTCAATATGGAGAATCCGCAAATTTGACTTTCAAAACATTCTGAAAAAGATTATGGTCGTAGATAATACTATGATCTACTACTGTGAAAATTTTCAACCACAAACTCAAAATATTTTGTTCTATGCAAAAAAGAGAAATCTGACAATATTTCAAAATTTTCAGATTGCGCACTGTTCACCGAATCAGATCTGCAGATTTCTTTTTTTTCTTAGAACAGAATACAAGGAATTTTTGATTGAAAATTTTCACAGTGGTAGATCACAATATTATCTACGACCATAATTTTTTTCAGAATTTTTTGAAACAAAAATTTGCAGAATTTGTAGAATTTTTTTTAGTAAACCGAGCTCCATGAAGCTCGGCCTCCATATCGCCGCACTCCATGCATTGTTGCTAGATAGTGTATAACCGGAAAGAATGGATTGCTTTTCATTCTGCCAGTTTATTTTTATTTTTATTTTTTTTGTTTTTGTTTTTGACGTGGTTTTGCCAGTTATTGATGTAGCCCCACATGTGGACAACACCATGGACACCATGCCAAGTGGCCCAATGACAAGATCAAGAGTCAAGGCTCTTCATGAAAAGGTGATCTCGCTCCTCTCGATGTGTGATCTCGACCTTCCTTTGAATTGTTTGCTACCTCATACCGGTACCTTGTGTATACTCAGGATCCACCCGGAAGATGACCCACAATGGAGTCAAGAAGATGGTCAAGAGGAAATCCAAGAAGATGGGCAAGAAGAGGAAGAAGCAGGCAAAAGCTCAAGGCGGAGCCAGCCGGCCTCCAGGCCGGCCTGTGCCGGCCCCAGGCCGGACCCCCACCCGAGTCGGCCGGCCTCCAGGCCGGCCTAGGCCGGCCCCCAGGCCAGACCTCCACCCGACGCAGCCGGCCTCCAGGCCGGACCTCCACCCGACGCAGCCGGCCTCCAGGCCGGCCTAGGCCGGTTTCCAGGCCGTCCCTCCACCCGACGCAGCCGGCCTCCAGGCCGGCCTAGGCCGGTTTCCAGGCCAGGTCTCCACCCGACGCAGCCGGCCTCCAGGCCGGCCTAGGCCGGTTTCCAGGCCGGATCCCCACCTCCCTGCCTCGTTTTGTACTAAGACTATAAATAGCTTTCCCCTTTCCCAATTTGAGGTCAGACTGAATTTGAGACTTGTGTGAGCTATGCTCCTCCTCCCTCGTAGCTAGGGTGCCTCGTTGAGGTAGATCTTGTTGTTGCTACTCTTTCACTACGGTGTCTATAGTAGTGCAAACCAATCTTTCACTGCGGTGATTCTATTGGATCGGTGGACCGGCCAGGTAATAGCAATCGGTTTCAACAAGAGTAAGTTTGGCTTTGATTCTTCGATCGAAAGGCTACCTTTTTGAGGGTTTGTTGTTGGGTGGAGTTCTCAGCAGGATTTGCTAGTTATCCTTGTGTTTTGCCCACGAATCTCTCTCGCTACCCCTCCGTGTTCTTCGTGTTCATCCCCGTTTCCCCTCAAATCCGTGAAGATCGGGCCTAGCCCTACATCATTTGGTATCAAGAGCAAGGGTTTCCACGGATTTGGATCGTGTTTCCACATTTTATTAGCCATTTTTCCACCAAAATTTTTCTTTCCCCATCCAATTTCGAAAATTCAAAAAAAAATAGCCCATATGGATTTCGTTCGATCTTTCGATTTGGTGAGCGATTTGTGGTTTTGATCCATGGATCTCGTGCTTAAGACCTTTTCCTCACTTTCCATTGGTGTTTTCCGGAGGCCTTTTCCGCTCCAAGCCCAAGCGTGCCGCGCAATTCATCGCCGCGGTACTACCGTCCGAACGGCCGTTACTACCGCCCGCAATCGGTCTTACTGCCCGTTCGGCCAGTGCTACCGCCGCACGACTATTCACCGACTTCATCTTCGTGTCGCTTCATCGCTACCTCGACGACATCAAAGGTATAGCTTCCGACACATCCCTTTCCATTTCGCGAAACTTTTTCCTAGGAGCTAGCTCTTCATAGTGTGAGCATTGCACTAGTGTGACACCAAGTGACCATATCATAATCTTGTGAGCATCTAGTTGTAGCGGACTCGGCTCGGGCAAAAGCATAAAGCAAAAGAGAAATAGAAAAGATTCAAAAAAAAAGAGAAAAGCCGAGCCGTGATCCTAGTCATCCTCAAGCTCCAATTACCAATAGAGAAATGGGTACACTTGTGCAAATCGGGTGCTCCTTCCCATACACTTGAGCTAGTTGTCCTTCGAGAGGTGGTGCGGCACGAGCATAGTCTTCGTTAGGTCAAAGTTGCTCCTCCCTATAGTCGCACCATCCATGTTTGTCTCCACGTGTGAGTCTCCTTTGTTTCTCGGATTGTGTGGTTAGTCTCTTTTGTTTCTTGATCCTTGTGGTTATCCTCCACTTGTTGCAATAGCCTTTTCGTTGGTTTCGTTTCGATTTCTTGCCACTTTACCATACCTAAGCTCCTCATAAGTGTGTGTGTGAGTCGCTTTTGGATCACTAATCAACCAACTCTTACTCTTGTGACACTTTTATCTCGGAAGGCAGGCCCATTGGTCCAATACTATCAACCAAGATAAGAGCGGTTATTAGCCACCACATATTCCACATATCACTTGTGTTTACTTATCATGGCTAGGGAAGAACAAGACGCCGACTTCGGCAAACAAGCGGAGTCCCTTAGGAGGTACATCGACGACAACTTACGCCGCTATGAGGATCGTCATCATGCCGCGCAACGTGAAAACGCTGAGCGTTTCGCTCAACTACAAGACGCCCAACACATGAGCGATGAACATTCCATTCGTATCGAGGGGCTACTTCTCGAAAGACGACACCGGCACTCTTCAAGACCAAGCTCAAGGTCTTCACACCGTTCCGACGCAAGAAGCAAAGTTCCAAGCGACGTTGGTCAAGGTCCACAAAACGGCCGCCATCACCACGAGATGCCTCATCAACAAGCGAACATGGATCCTCAACAACACCAAGACCAACATCGTCAAGAAGAGCCGCACCCCCAAGCGATCGTACACCATCAACAACATCAAGATCGCCATCGACAAGAAATTCCAATTCCAAATGTTAACTTGGATCCCCCACACCGCCATGAGGACAATCGACATCATCGTCATGATCTACCTCCACATCGAGCCCGCCGAGTGCCATTGGCCGACAATCATGTTGATATTGAAGATGACGAGGATTATGTTCCACACCACCACCCAAGGCATCGTCACCGAGACCGCCATCGCCACCATGCTGATGATGATGAGGATGATCACAAAAACCGCTTCAATCCTCCCAAGCTCGTCATTCCTAAGTTCCATGGCACCAACGACCCGGAGGACTACATGGCATGGGAATCCAAGGTCTCCAAGCTATTTCGAGTCTACAAGGTGCCGCAAGACAAACGAGTTGACCTCACATCCCTCGAGTTCGAAGGCTATGCGCAACTATGGTGGGAACAACTCCAAGCATCCTTTGATGACCCAATCGACACATGGAATGACATGAAGAAGGAAATGCACAAGCGCTTTGTGCCACATCATTATGCGCAAGATTTGTACAAGAAGCTACAAGAACTCAAGCAAGGTATCAAGACGGTCGACGAGTACTACAAGGAGATGGAGTCCACTCTCTCCCGTGCACACATTGTAGAGTCCGAGGAACAATTAATGGCACGCTTCTTAACGGCCTCACGTACCCCATCAAGAAGATAGTGGAATTCCAACCTTATGAGAACCTTGTTGAGCTAGTTCATCAAGCCATGAAGGCCGAGCGCCAAGTCGCCGAAGAACTCAAGTATGTCAAGGCCAAGTCCTTCTTCACCACTAGAGCTTCTTCATCAACACAACCCATCACTCAAGTCCAAGCTCAAGGCAATATCAAGAGTCCTACACCGCAAACCACTACAGCCTCCAAGAAGACGTCGCCCTCACCCCAAGCCACCAAGTCATATATCACTTGCTACAAGTGTGGAGGTCAAGGGCACAAGTCATTTGAGTGCACCAACAAGAAGGTGATGATCGTCAATGAAAATGGAGACTATGAGTCTATGAGTGAAGATGAGTACCACGCATTGAACAAGGTGGCCACGATGCAAAGCTTGGATGACGACGATGAGTACATCTATTGTGATGGTGACCCCAACCCCACTCTAGTTGTCACTCGAGTCTTGACTACAATCAACCAAGGTGATGACGCTCAAAGATGCAACTTGTTCCAAACCAAGGCCGGCATCAACGGCAAATCAATCAAGGTAATCATTGATGGTGGGAGTTGTCACAACTTGGCAAGCAAGGAGCTATGTGAGAAACTCAACTTGACGTACAAGAAGCACCCCAATCTTTACCATGTGCAATGGCTTAGTGACTCCGGCACCGTGAAGATCCAACACACGGTTCAAGTATCCTTCAAGATTGGCTCTTACGAGGACACGGTGGATTGTGATGTGGTACCAATGTCGGTTTGCCACTTACTTCTTGACCGCCCTTGGCAATTTGACAAGGCCGCTACTCATGATGGGCGCACCAACTACTATAGCTTCAAATGGAACAATAAGATCCTAGTGCTCCGCCCAATGACTCCAAGCCAAATCATCGCCGACAATGCCAAGACAATTGTAAGAGCGCAAGAAAAACAATCCCCTAGTGAGTTGAGTGGTGAGAGAGCGAACCACATTCACGTGAGTGAGAGCCACAAGCCAAATATGAGTGAGAAAGGGAAAAGAGTGAGTCCAGGCGTAGTCTTGTTAGCCACCAAAAGTGAGATGAGAGAAGTGAGAGCAAACCCATCCACTTTCCACTTCGTGCTCTTATGCAAAGGAGATGGCAACGACACTAACGACTTAACCCAAGTTCCTCCGTCTATGTTGTCTATTTTGCAGGAATTCAAAGATGTCTTTCCGGATGAGCTACCTCAAGGACTTCCTCCCCTCCGTGGAATCGAGCATCGCATCGACCTCATTCCCGGCGCCCCTCTACCCAATAGAGCGCCATACTGGACCAACCCCGAGGAGACAAAGGAGATCGAGCGCCAAATTCAAGAACTCCTCGCCAAGGGACATGTTCATGAAAGCTTGAGTCCGTGCGCCATTCCGGTCATCCTCGTCCCCAAGCAAGACGACACACTCCGAATGTGCATGGATTGCCGTCCCATCAACAATATCACGGTGAGGTATCGACATCCTATCCCACGACTTGATGACATGCTAGATGAGCTTAGTGGTGCCACGATCTTCTCCAAAATTGATTTGAAAAGTGGTTATCACCAAATCCGTATGCATGAAGGAGATGAATGGAAAACCGCATTTAAAACAAAACTTGGTCTTTATGAGTGGCTTGTCATGCCCTTTGGTCTTTCCAATGCTCCTTCCACATTTATGCGTCTTATGAATCACGTCTTGCGCGCTTTCATTGGCAAGTTTGTGGTTGTCTACTTTGATGACATCCTTGTTTATAGCAAATCTTTCCATGAACATGTCGACCATGTGAAGCAAGTTTTGTTGGCCCTTCGTAATTCTTCGCTTTTTGCCAACCTCAAGAAATGTACCTTTTGCACCGACAAGCTTGTGTTTTTGGGTTATGTAGTTTCTTCCAAAGGGATTGAAGTTGACACCTTTAAGATTGAGGAAATCACAAATTGGCCACCGCCAACTAATCTTGCTCAACTTCGTAGCGCCCTTGGTTTGTTTGGGTTTTACCGCCGCTTTGTGAAAGATTTTAGCACAATTGCTTGCCCCTTGAATGAGATTACCAAAAAGAATGCACCCTTCATTTGGGGCAATGCGCAAGAATCGGCTTTCAATGAACTCAAGAAGAGATTGACCGAAGCTCCTTTACTTGCTTTACCGGATTTCTCAAAAACCTTTGAACTTGAGTGTGACGCTAGTGGCCTTGGCATCGGTGGCGTTCTCATGCAATGTGGCCGTCCCGTTGCCTATTATAGCGAAAAACTTGATGGTGCTCGCCTAAACTACCCAATATACGACAAGGAACTCTATGCCTTAGTCCATGTTTTGGAAGTGTGGCAACACTACCTTTGGCCCAAAGAGTTTGTTATCCATTCCGATCACGAATCATTGAAATATTTGAAAACCCAAGCCAATTTGAACAAAAGGCATGCCAAATGGGTTGAATTCATCGAGTCTTTTCCCTATGTGGTGAAGTACAAAAAAGGCAAGGACAATATAGTTGCGGATGCTCTTTCCCGCAAGATGATCTTACTCACTCAACTTGAAATCAACGTTTTGGGTCTTGATGAGCTTAAAGAACTCTATGCTTCCGATTCTTTCTTTGGTCCTATCTTTACCAAGTGCACAATTGACAAAGGATGTGATGATTTCTACTTGCACAAGGGTTTCTTGTTTAAGGCTAACAAACTATGCATTCCCGAGTCCTCGCTCCGTTTGTTACTTCTACAGGAATCACATAGTGGAGGCCTCATGGGACACTTTGGACGTGACAAGACTCTCGCCATGCTATCTACACACTATTTTTGGCCAAGGATGACGCGTGATGTGGAGCGCTTGGTGCGCCGTTGCCCAACTTGCCTCAAAGCTAAGTCCACGTTGAACTCTCATGGTCTTTATATGCCTTTACCAATACCACACACACCTTGGTCCGACATTAGCATGGATTTCGTCTTAGGATTACCTCGAACAAAAAATGACAAAGATTCAATATTTGTTGTTGTCGATCGCTTCTCTAAAATGGCACACTTTATTCCTTGCAATAAGACCAACGATGCTTCACACATTGCAACTTTGTTCTTTAGGGAAATTGTTCGTCTACATGGAGTGCCGAAGACCATTGTTTCGGACCGAGATGTCAAGTTCACAAGCTACTTTTGGAAGGCATTGATGGCAAAGCTGGGAGTCAAGCTCCTCTTCTCCACCGCTTACCACCCACAAACCGATGGCCAAACCGAGGTGGTGAATCGAAGCTTATCAACTCTCCTTCGCGCATTAATCAAGCCAAACCTCAAAGGTTGGGAAGAATGCATCCCGCACGCCGAGTTCGCTTACAACCGTGCATCACACCGGGCGACCAAGCGAAGCCCGTTCGAGATTGTCTATGGGTTCAACCCCAACACCGCCCTAGACATCCTACCACTTCCTCTACACGAGCGCACCGATATGGACGTCGACAAAAGAGCCGACTACATGAAGACATTACATGAGTCAACACGTGCAACTCTAGAGGAGCACACAAAGCGCCAAGCTACCAAGATCAACAAGTTGAAGAAGCCCATGGTATTCGAAGAAGGAGATCTTGTGTGGCTACACCTCCGCAAGGACCGTTTTCCGGATGAAAGAAAATCCAAGCTTGCTCCTCGCAGTGACGGACCTTTCAAAGTGCTCAAGCGCATCAACGACAACGCATACAAGATCGACATCCCAACCTCAAAGTACTTGGTGCATGACACGTTCAACGTCGCCGACCTATCCCCTTTCCACGGAGATGCAAGCGTTCTAGAGGGTGACGAGTCGAAGACGACTCTTTCCGAAGGGGGGGGGGGGGAGATGATGTAGCCCCACATGTGGACAACACCATGGACACCATGCCAAGTGGCCCAATGACAAGATCAAGAGTCAAGGCTCTTCATGAAAAGGTGACCTCGCTCCTCTCGATGTGTGATCTCGACCTTCCTTTGAATTGTTTGCTACCTCATGCCGGTACCTTGTGTATACTCAGGATCCACCCGGAAGATGACCCACAATGGAGTCAAGAAGATGGCCAAGAGGAAATCCAAGAAGATGGGCAAGAAGAGGAAGAAGCAGGCAAAAGCTCAAGGCGGAGCCAACCGGCCTCCAGGCCGGACCCCCACCCGAGTCGGCCGGCCTCCAGGCCGGACCTCCACCCGACGCAGCCGGCCTCCAGGCCGGCCCTACACCCGACGCAGCCGGCCTCCAGGCCGGCCTAGGCCGGTTTCCAGGCCGGATCCCCACCTCCCTGCCTCGTTTTGTACTAAGACTATAAATAGCTTTCCCCTTTCCCCATTTGAGGTCAGACTGAATTTGAGACTTGTGTGAGCTATGCTCCTCCTCCCTCGTAGCTAGGGTGCCTCGTTGAGGTAGATCTTGTTGTTGCTACTCTTTCACTACGGTGTCTCTAGTAGTGCAAACCAATCTTTCACTACGGTGATTCTATTGGATCGGTGGACCGGCCGGTAAGAGCAATCGGTTTCAACAAGAGTAAGTTTGGCTTTGATTCTTCGATCCAAAGGCTACCTTTTTGAGGGTTTGTTGTTGGGTGGAGTTCTCAGCAGGATTTGCTAGTTATCCTTGTGTTTTGCCCACGAATCTCCCTCGCTACCCCTCCGTGTTCTTCGTGTTCATCCCCGTTTCCCCTCAAATCCGTGAAGATCGGGCCTAGCCCTACATCAGTTATGGTTGGAGCAACGACAAAAGAGGTTTTCCTGCTCCCTCTGGGGCGACTCAGGCGGCGGCCCAACCCTAGCGCCGCCTCCCTCCTTCCCCAGTCCCCCTCGCCTCGCCGCTACCAGAAGTGACTACCGGTAAGCCGCGCGGCCGCTGAGGAACGTAGCAGCGAGGATCTCGTCGCTCCACGTGCACTTGTCGCCTCGTTCGCGGCGGAGGACTCCGAGTTTCGGGCGGTGGCGTCGATGCGGGTGGCTCCGCCTCGTGGGAGGTGTGGCGGCGGCGGGCAGCGCCTACGGCGCGGAGCTCCTCCTCCACGTCAAATTTGAGGTATGTGTTCCACCCATCGTCTCTCTCTCCCCCGTCAGTTTCGGCTGATTTCGGCATGGCTGGAACCTGGTAGGCACCTGGTGGGTAGCTCGGGACCCGGGGAAACACGAGGCTGCCTGGTCCAGCCCAGTGACAGGCGACGCCCTTGGGTGTCGGCCTTCCTTCTTGGAGGCGTGGTTGTGGTTCCTGCTACCCACCCCCGACCCATCTCCCAGGCAAAATCTCAAAATCCTCGCTGATTGGGCGGTGTCGACGCGCTGCGATCCGTCTCCTCCTTGGAGGCACCGCCTTGGGAGATTGGGGGTTATGGTAAGAGGAGATGAAGGTGGGAGCTCTGGGTGGCTCCGGTTCTTGTGCGACAGTGGGGTTTTGGTGCAGGGCTTGGTTAATATCTCTTGGGTGGCATCTCCTGCGGTGGCATGTTTGGCGGTTCGAGCGGTGCGACGTCTTTAATCCGGCGGTAGGGGATAGGTCTCCTCTTCTCGACATTAGCAGTGCGCTGTCTTCCGGGGGCCTCCCGGTCCTTCTCGTCGGGCCTTGTTCCTCTTCACCCTGCGGCCTCGTCTGGATGACCGTCTGCCCCTTCCTCTGCAGTTCGCGTCCGACGGCTTCCCCGCCGTTTTCGGTCGGCCAAATTCTTCGACAGGGTGGCGAGTGAGGTGTGTGGCCAGTGAGGTGTGCTCTCCTTCTCAAGGTGCTCGCATTCGAGGGCTGCTTCGGGTCTCGGGTCCAGCACCGCTCCAGCTCTCGGGTGAGCGTCTCTCATGTCTGATGGTTCGAAGCATTTCGAGCCAAGGCGAGAGGGAAGGGTTCCTCTTCGGCATGAGAACAAGATGGTGTTCTAGTGTCTTCAGTCCCGGGTGTTTATTCCGATCAAGACTCCTTTCCTTGCTTCAAGGCAGTGCCTCATCGTGCCTCATCTGCTCATGGCCCTTGGCTCCCGAGTGTGGCGGTCTTCGTTTTTGCAAGCTGTGCTCGCATGTGTTCTCTTCTATGCTTGCTTCTGTGTTGAGTTGTAAATTGTTCGGTATGAACCCTTGTATCTTTTTGCCGGTGTGTTCTGTGTGGGTGGTTGTAATGGTGGTCTTGTGTATTCTCTAGCCGGTTGATGCATTCGTTAATTCAAAGAAGGGTCCTGCTTGAGCCTTATGTCTAAAAAAACAAAGGGACGCTAGTAGTTGGTCAGATGAAGGTGTCCTGATGGGTCTCAACATCGTAAAAACACACAAAAACATCGCAACATTTTTTGAAAACACAGTACAAACATAAACGCTCACACACGCGCATGTACACTCACCCCTATTAATGCACGCACACCCACTACACCTATGAGCACCTCCGAAAGACTGAGCATGTGGGTCTTTTTTTTTGCAAGTGACTGAGCATGTGGGTCAGTCTTGAGTTTGACAAAGTCATCATATGCATCTCGCTATCGACAAGAACATCGCCACCTACCGAAAAAATATTCCGTCTTTCTGCGATACACATATGTCAAGCCTAGAGTTCAAACACAACCATGCAACAAAACTTTGTGCATATGCATAAATCTTCATTTTGTCGTAGAAAATCATCGAGAAATATTATCACACATATGCATGATAGAGGTCATCTCATGGATCACCGAGCAAAAAAAAGGGATCATGGACGCGCTATCTGTGGTAGTCATCCATGACTACAACATGTCGTATGTATGCTAATAGCAAAACTCACAAGTTTGCATTATGTCAAAACGACATATGCAACATCCAAAATCGCAAAACACCAATATTCGTCAAACCTCAAGATATGTCGGCTCAGTCTATCTTTGGAGCTCACAGTGTTAGGGTGTATGTGTTTGTGTTCATCGTTCATACTTCATAGGGGGGGGGGGGTGACACACCTGGTTTGCCGGAGCTCCGTTAGCACAAGATCGGTTGACCATCCTGATTCAGTTACCGTGGTCACGTACTTGACAATAACATAGAGAATTTCAGATTTGGGCTCTAGACTCTAGCTCAACCTCCATGCCATCGAGCTCTTTCCCCTCCATATGTTTTGGAGAAATGGCGTGGGGTATTGGATGTACCGTGGTAGAGCATCAGCCATGAACAACTGGGAAAGTCAGCCCTAGAAAGGAGACATCATAGGAGGAGGCAAGATGTTGTGCCGCTGGGTTGACAGTGAGAGTATGTGTGTGGGATAAGGGGTGGGGGATAGACACTGGACATGTGTAGAGGCGTGCACGAGGAACCGGTCTATCCATATCATTTTTCCTACATTTCTATATGTACAAATTAATCGAAAAGTGTTTTTGGCTCCTGAGCTCTAGTAATCTTGATATTTTAGAACATTGGAAAAATATTTGTGAGTTTCAAAAATATTTAAAAAATCCCGGATATAGCCAATGGTGTATCCCACAAACAATCAAAATATCAACTACAAATACTTTGTATTCTGAGCTACAAAAAAATGACATACTGATTTTTTTTTGGAAATTTAAAAGTATGCATACTCAGATCCACACTTTTATCATTTTTATGTATCTTAGAATACAAAGTATTTATAAATTTTTTTCATGTTTGAGTAATATACTATTGATTAAATTCGGGATTTGTTTTTTTTTACTCGTAAATATTTTTTTAAAAAACATCAGAATCACTGGAGTGTGTGTGTGTGTTTGGGGGGGGGGGGGGGGGGGGGGGGGGAAGGGGGGCATGAAATCTCCGGTCGAAGTTAACTGCGTATTGCGTGCATAAGTTTGTGTGGTCAAGTTAGACCCACAATATGAAGTGACCTTGTATATACATAGAAATGGAGTGAGTATGTAATTGCATACGTTCGGTTGGAGTACATACATACTCCCTTCGTTCCATTTTATTCTACATTCTTAAAACATTCAGAAAATTTAGCATTGTATTTATTTATTAGTATTACTTGGTCTTGAACTTTGAGCAGTACCACGGGAAACAAAGCATTTTCTCCTTACCCAAAGCTTAATTAAATACTAGCATGCAATTTAATTGGGCATGAGTGGTTGAGATTTAATGTTATGCTATTACCGAGGGGATATACTAGTAGATCGTGTTTCCTACAATACTCCCTCCATCCTAGTTTATATGACTCATTAACCAAATATCTTGGCCCAAGGTGATTTTTTATTGAGGCTCAAATTTTACATGCATTGGTGGAGAGAGTAAACCATCCACTAATTGAAGGAGAATTAATGCAAATGGGGTTTAGAGGTGGGGGAGGGGGGGGGGGGGGGGGGGGGGGCTGCATGGTTTTGGAGATGGGTCTTATAATCTAGGACGGAGTGAGTAGAATTTAGACTAAATTGAAACAAATATTTGCCCAGAATATAGACTAAATGGAACGGAAGGAGTATGTGCTAGCTTAGCCAACCAGGAATATAATTTCTACTACCAATTTCAGTGAGCAGGCTTAGCCCGGCCAAGAACTTAACACAATCAAGAATAATAGAATTCCAGCGTAACCACCCCACGACCGACGCTATTCAAATTTTGTCATTTTTTTTGGACTTTTGAGTAAAATATTGGCTAAAACAAGAACACGTACCCAAATATCATAATATCGGCACCAAATTAAAATCCCGACCATCATCAAAAATTAAAGTAGAAAGAGAGGTTTGAGACGATGATGACACGGGAGAAATTTGGTGAGGTTTTGACCGTGGACATGCGTCATGGTGATGGCTGACACGCTACGTCCACCTTTCGGAGTCCTACGTGACGACGTGTTCGGATGGCCCTGATCTAGCCCTAAAAGTTGAGAGCAGATACACATATGAAGGCAGCGGATGCCAATTTTTTGCATTCAAACCATGGAAAAAATAGCGCGCTATTTCGACGCTAATAACACACTATTTTTTTAGTGGTTTTGCTCTCTATGGCGCTATTCATAGAATATCATGCTATATCACGCTAAAACGTCATAACTTTAGCACACTGTTTTGCTTCCGGCCTATCTGTTCAAGGGTCCAAGTTTTCCACCATATAAAGAAGAAGTTATTTTTTTTTATATTGGTGATGAACTGCAATATATCATTTTCTCTTCTGAATTAGAAGATGACATCGGTAGTGCTGATGATTCGCAATACGTAATTATGCTATGTCGTTACCCTGTGCGAGGTTAATGTTAAGCTTCTAGACAATTGGAAAACTATTTTTATATGTGGTATGCTTCTTATACTTTTGGACTATATCGTTTATTTTTGTTGAAAAATCTTTTATTCTTGGGTTATATCTCTTTTTTAATCGCTATTTAAAATATAGCACACTATTTAACACGCGTGTATAACACAACCTTTGTTCATACCCATTAGATCGTGTTTCCTACATGCGTACGATACGCGACGTGGCTATGTCCAACACTCTTTAGTCGCTCCTCTGCTGGGATGTGTGATGCATGCATGTGAGGCTGGGCGTCGGACGAAAATCGTACACAAAACCTCGTACCTCGTACGTATAGCATCACTCATACCCATTAGACCGAGCGGGTGGCATTTCGGCGCCGGTGGAAGTACCGTACCGGCTCCGTATCTATGGCTATACCATACATCCGTATCTCATGCGACTGTGACGGTCGAACAAGCCGGGCGGTCCAGCAGCGTATAATTTGGTTTGGAGGGCCGTCCATGCCAAGACGTCTTTCCTCGCCTACGCAATGCTGCAACGGTCGACAGAAATCACGCACGTCGGTTTCGCGGGCAGCCGCCGGGTCGTCGTCGTCGATACACGGCGGGTGGCGTTATGAACTCCGGACAAAGGCAGTAAGTAATTAAGCATGGATCATCATCCGTAATCAATCGTGAGTATGCTTTTACCAGCGGAATGTTTGACTAGAAGATACGTCCACGGTCCAGCAAACCCTCAGCTCATCGAACACCGCACTGACAGACAGGTGGGGCCCAATCTACCGCACTCGTCACTACCCGCCGAGCAGAGCAGCAGGACTGACTGGTGGAGTGGAGTGGTTGTGAGTAGCATATACGTGTGCCCGTTTCGTCTAATAATTACTGAACTTTTATTCTTCTTGCGTACAGTGTATGCAGACATTTTTCTTAAAGCGTACACCGTATATAGACGTTGTTTTGTGCCATGCTTTTACCTGTGGTAATAATGTTTGACCAGAAGATACGTCCACGGTCCACCAAACCCTCAGCTCATCGAACACCACACTCACAGACAGGTGGGGCCTCGTCACTAGCCGCCGAGCAGCAGCAGCAGCAGCAGCAGCAGCAGCAGCAGGACTGACTGGTGGAGTAGAGTGGTTGTGCCGCGCGGGGCGTGCGCCGTGCAGCCTGCATATTAAACTCTCCACCCTGCCCTGGCCCTGCCCTCCGAGTTCCACTTCACATCCCCGGAAAATCACTGGACCGGTCAAACGAGGCGCCGCCCCCGGAAAATCTTCTAGGCACCGGAGGAGGAGGTGGAGGAGGAGATCGACCGAGCAACAGCAGCCATGGAGGCCAAGTACGCGGAGCTGCGGCGCGCGGTGGAGGAGACGGCGGCGGTGGACGCGCACGCGCACAACCTCGTCGCCGCGGCCTCCTCCTTCCCCTTCCTCCGCTGCTTCTCCGAGGCCCAAGGCGACGCGCTCGCCTTCGCGCCCCACTCCCTCTCCTTCAAGGTACACTAGAACCACCGCCGCGAGCTCTGCTTAGTGCTTACTCACTTGACTCTGCTTATCATCCGCTCACCGGCGGCCGGCTCTGACCGCGCCGCTCGCGTTCTGCTCCGCATCGCACCATCTCTTCTGGCCTGCTCCTATCTTTTACGACTGCAGAGTGCAGATTATGAATGAGTTACTACATACCTTTTTTGAATGAAAAAAACAAAAACAAAATCCACGCTCTGTCTACTACGTACTCGAATGGAGTAATTCAGAACAGCTGGTGGTTTGTTTCAGAGGGCACCGATGAAAGAAAAAGAGTGCACATCGATCTGTTGTCTATGGCAAACCATGTTCTACCCGTTTGTTGTCATTATCGGCTGGCGGTATCAGCAGAATATGCGGATGAATACGTTCGTCTTTTTTCCTTTAACTGGTGGCATGGCAGAGGTCACCAGCTTTACGCCTGCTTTGCCAAATGCCAATTACCGTTGTGCGGTGGGGGTGCCCTGTGCCATGCAGTAGATCTTTTGTCCCGTCTCTTCGCCCTGCATGTTCCATGGATGGTACGCTGCTAGGCCCATGCGAGGTTAATCGGCATGGTTCCTCCTTCTGAACTTACTGTATGTCCATGCCGTCATGTGATGTGGGCCATATTTGGTTGGCCACTGCTCTGTCTTGTAGCTTCTGTGGTTCCGAACGCTCTTAACATTCTTCGTTTATTGCAATGGGAAGTTTGCATATGAGCAGGAAAATATTTTGCACTGTTCCACTTGCTTGTTTCCCTAGTTATTGCATGGTATCCAATCTAAGGATAGGTTTTCAGCATCTCGTGACATCCTTGAAATGTCACCGAATGCAGAGGAGCCTGAAGGACATTGCTGAGTTGTACGACTGTGAAGCCTCGCTTGAGAAGGTGGAGGAATTCAGGAGGTCCCAGGCCTTGGCGTCTATCGCTTCAAAATGCTTCCAAGCTGCCAATATATCCACGATCCTGATGGATGATGGCATAGAGTTTGATGGAATGCTTGAGCTGGAGTCCTCACAAGGAATTTGTTCCTACGGTTGGCAGAGTTCTGAGAATCGAATGGCTGGCAGAAACAATCATCAATGATGTGAGTGTACTTTTCTGTATTGTTAAGTAAATGACATTTGTAAATCTTTTATGCACGGAGATGCGTTTTGTGTTTTCTCCCAAAAAAATATGTCTCTGTTAACTTATTTGAATATTGTCCAGTAAACCTTCAGAGTTAACTGACGAAACTAATTACTACTTTCAGGAATCGTTCAGTGGATCAAGCTGGACGTTGGACTCGTTCACTGAAACTTTTCTGTCTAAGCTCAAATCATATCCTCCAGAGTTTCTGTTGACAGATTGACGATTCTTTTTTTTTTTTTGTCTGCATGGGTATCCTTAACTAATTTATTACAGTTGCCAATAAAATCGTTGGGTTGAAAAGCATAGCCGCATACAGAAGTGGCTTAGATATTGATCCATTTGTTAGTAAGACAGACGCAGAGGATGGTCTTCGTAAGGAGCTAGCAGGTAAACATATTTCTTCTGTTGGGAGAGAGAAATGTCTAAAAAAGATAAACCATGTTTCCACCTATGATTGTAAGATCAAATTT
Source organism: Puccinellia tenuiflora (assembly GCA_012064385.1). Taxonomy (NCBI): domain Eukaryota; kingdom Viridiplantae; phylum Streptophyta; class Magnoliopsida; order Poales; family Poaceae; genus Puccinellia; species Puccinellia tenuiflora. The sequence continues at coordinate 1,521,862 of QRDG01000366.1, forward strand.
ATGCTTATACTCCATATTTTTCAGGTCGAAGACCTTTCCGGATTACAAATAAGAGCCTGATTGACTATCTATTTACTTGCAGTCTTGAAACTGCTGTGCTGTTTCACTTACCAATGCAGATTCACACAGGGTAATGACTGCATTTCAGATTTGAAATCATTTTTCTGTTTGGCCATTTCAAGGCATCTTCTACACAATTTCAGCTTTGGAGATAAAGACCTAGACTTGCGAAAATGCAACCCTCTGCATCTGCGTGCTGTTCTTGAGGATGAAAGATTCGCTAAATGCCAATTAGTTCTTTTACATGCTTCGTATCCATTTTCTAAGGAAGCGTCCTATCTTGCATCAGTTTACTCCCAGGTTGGAGCCTCATCTTTATACAATTATTTTTTGATTCTATTTACTCTATGTTAACCATCATGAAAAATCACAAACAGGTGTATCTTGATTTTGGTTTGGCAATCCCAAAGCTTAGTGTTCAAGGAATGGTATCATCACTTAAAGAGCTTCTGGAGCTAGCTCCAATAAATAAGGTACCATGTCTGTCTTCTGAATAATTGTTTCTGTAAAAGCTGAAGATTTGAATTTGTTATCCGGGAAACACATTTTGCTTCGTGTTCAAAGGTGCATAAAAGTGAGCTAATTAGTATTCTCCCACAACTATAGTACTCCCTTTGGTGCCAAACAATACTTAGTAGGTTACTTTTGATTTTTTTTAAGATGGTATCAGGTTTGAGAACCTCTCTTTCCTATTTTGCTCTTACAATGTATCTAATTTTACTAGTGTTAGTCTTGTGTGTAATAACCTACTCTTAAGTTATCTTTGAAATAAAATTCCATTTTCATTCGCTTTGAAAATATCTTGAGGCAGGTCACTTTGTCACTTATGTATGTCCTTCCTCATTTTTGTATCACTTTTGGAGATACTATGTGAATGATATTTTTATTTGTTAACCATTTGCAGGTCATGTTTAGTACAGATGGATATGCTTTTCCAGAGACATACTATCTAGGTACAATCCTCTGTTTTAAATATTTTATGAGATGATCAAAGATCATTATATGTCAGTATGAACATTAGATATCTTTCAGTAATCAAAAAAAACTTTTGGATCAATTATAGATAGAAAAGAATAGAAAGTTTTGGTTCTTCTGGTACATATATGTGCTCATTGAAATTTGTAGTGCGTGAAAGGAAAGTTACCCCAAAGCACAGAGAGCTTCCAGAGTGTGCACGTAGTTATTTGATTTTATGCGATAATTTATAGCTTGTGCTGAGTTACAGGTGCAAGAAGGGCACGCGATGTTGTTTACCGTGTCCTATCAGCTGCATGTGAAGATGGTGATCTTAGCATTCAGGAAGCTATCGATGCAGTTGAGGATATCTTTAGAAGAAACGCATTGAATCTGTACAAGTTGAACGTTGCCAACGGGTCAATCCATCAGAAAACTACGATAATTGACAGTAGGATATCAACATCTTGTGTTGAGCAAGATGTGCTCTTTGTTCGGATTGTCTGGAATGATGCTTCAGGTCAACATAGATGTCGTGTAAGCACGTCTTTCGAAGCACATGCTGCATTGTTAACATGATATAATGTCGTTTAGTCACTGATCTTTTCTTGTTCTTTTATGGACCAAAAGTTATCTGCTAGCAATTTTCTTAAATTATTAACTACTAAGTAGACCCAATGATTAGCATGAACATTCAAAGATCGCCTACAAGTTGTTCCATTCCAACATACGGTCAATGTAGTACTTATGAATATACTGAACAATTCCATGGTGCAGCCGTGCTTGTGACTTTGTGTAGACGGTCAGCTTACGTACCTGAGCATGCCATTAATCTTAGAATTTCTAATATCGTAACAAATCTTGAGAAATAGAACTTCACTTTCAGGTTGTGCCAGCCGGAAGATTTTATGAGATTGCAAAGAATAAGGGTGTTGGCCTGACTTTTGCATCAATGGGAATGACTTCCTTTTGTGATGGCCCAGCTGATGGGACAAACCTTACTGGTGTAGGCGAGATAAGGCTTATGCCAGATATGTCAACTATTTTGAGGCTCCCATGGTAAACTTGATTCATTTAATGTATTTTCAGTACTTCATGCTTATCTTCAGCATTTTCTCTTTGGTCTTGGAATCTTGTTTCTCTCACGCATATCCACCCACACCCAAGTTATATGTATATTATCTTTATTTGTTGTGTATATTCAACAAAAGATACCATGGTGATTCTGTTAGTAACTAGTAATTACTTACTGCTGTATTATCAAATGGAAATCTGATTTCTGACAGCTTTAGAAGTTAGAAAAATGTTGCGATCACACAACTAGTATTTGGTTTGAATAGTTTCTCGTTTGTGGACAATAGATTCTGCGAACTTATTAAGGCACCATTAAACTAATGGTAGTTCACTCCTTTTGCAAGGTCAAGACGTGAGGAAATGGTGATGGCTGACATGCAAACAAGGCCAGGAGAAGCCTGGGAATACTGTCCTAGATATGCTTTAAGAAAAGTCACAAAAGTTCTGCTGGATGAATTCAATGTGGTAAGAATAAACCCATAATTTTTCCTACATAACTTTGCGAAGACCATTTTTTGTCTTTTCGGTTCTTTAGGTGCATTTATTTTGGAATTCATGCTCTGTTGTTTTTTCCTTCTAGACAATGAAGGCAGGTTTCGAGAATGAATTTTATCTCCGCAGAAAATTAGTAAGGTACCTTTTCTGGAGGACCCTGATTCTGAGTAGAATACTGCATGTAAATGCTGTGGTTTCTTTATGTGACCCAGATTTTAAAACAATTCTGCAGTGACGGACATGAGCGTTGGGTTCCATATGATAATAGCAGTTACTGCTCAACTTCATCTTTTGATGGTGCCTCATCTATACTACAAGAAGTATATTCTTCTCTTAAAGAGGCAGCCATTGTGGTCGAGCAGGTACATAGTGATTTTACGCCAAAAATATGTCAAGACTTGTGACGTTTCATATCCAATCCTTTTTATTTTGATTATATGTCATGATATACTGATTGATTGTTTTCTATGTTTACCTCTACTTTCTCCAAATAAATAAATAAAAGCTGCATGCTGAAGCTGGAAAGGGGCAGTTTGAGGTAGCCTTGAAGTATGTGATGTGCACTCTTGCAGCAGATAATCTGATATATGCTCGTGAGATTATTAAATCAGTTGCTCGAAAGCACGGTTTGATAGCAACGTTTCTTCCAAAGTAAGTTAATGGATCAACATATCATATTCAACTTCCATCTCGTTTCAATTTTCTATTTTCTGCATACCAGTCATCTTGGAGAGCGGAGACCAACAACTTTCTTCAACACTTTGTGGTCATATGTGAAGCAACTGTAAAGGGAACGTTAGCTAATTTTCTTAGCACATCAAACATCATATCTGACACTTCTGTTTGTTTTTGTCAGTAGCACGGTGTTAATTATGAATAATGTTGTCTATACCTTTTGTGTTATCAGCAAATCGTAAATGAACACTAAGCAGTGGCCAGGCAACATTACTGGCTTGTAAAATAATTACATTTTATTTAAAAGATGAACATAATCGAAGCGAGCTACACCTGATTAAACGATACTACTGCTACCCCAATGTTTTACTTCTGTCACGATTAGTAAATATTGGGTTTTGAGCAATATCGAACCACCATGTGTGGTTTGGAAAAAGTTGTCAATCATGTAAACTTGCCTTTCTGGTAGCTGATGCTTTGTTCTGCTGGACACAGACCTGACCTGAATGATATTGGATCTGGTTCCCATGTGCATCTGAGTTTATGGAAGAATGATCAGAATGTTTTTATGGGATCAAATGAATACAATTTCTATGGAATGTCAAATGTTGGAGAACAGTTCCTTGCTGGAGTATATCATCATCTTCCTTCAATCTTGGCATTTACGGCTCCTCACCCTAACAGGTAATATCTTCCAGCAAAGTAAGAATGCATTTTAATTCGATAATATTATTGATAGATAAATTTGGTATTTATTTCTTGCATAAGCTTCTTGATGCTTGCTGGATGTCAATACATTTCTATTACTTAGGATTCAGATAAAAATGTCGAGCAGTGAAGCATGAATTTTAATGATCATTGGCTTCTCTGTATGTAGCTACGATCGGATTCAGCCAAATACATGGAGTGGAGCCTATTTATGCTGGGGGAAAGAAAATCGGGAGGCTCCATTGAGAACCGCATGCCCACCTGGTGTGCCTCTAGATTTGGTCAGTAACTTTGAAATTAAATCATTTGATGGGTGCGCAAATCCGCACTTGGGACTTGCTGCTATTGTTGCTGCTGGGATTGATGGGCTCAGGAGAGGCCTTAAGTTGCCTGAACCAATTGGTATGATTTTTTTAATTACATACCTTTTTGTCTCTCTCGGAGCATTACTGATATTTGGCCTGCTACTACATTGTCTGAAAATGCTCCTGGAAAAAAATGCTCCTAGAAACATATTGAGCATGTTATGTGATCCATACAAGAACAGTACACCATGATAGGAATTTACACTACATTATATGTCTGGAATTAGAATTTTTTTCTATTGACTAGCTTTTGGTTTCCTCGAGGAGTGTGATCTCATAGTGTGTCCTATGTCTCTTGCAGAATCAAATCCTGCAGATTATGCTTCCAAACTCAAAAGGCTACCACAGGACTTGCTTGAATCTGTTGAATCACTTGCTGCAGACAAAACTTTGCATGAACTAATCGGTGATAAGCTTATCACAGCCATTATAGCTGTACGAAAGGTTAGTGCTCAAGTCCCGTCCTTCACATTATTGAACTCTAGATATATTCTCGGAAATATAAGGAAAAGTAAATCACATTGCTTTCCTTTTGTCAAAAGAAAACAATAATTTGGATTGGTAATTACAAAGAACTCACTCATGAGTACCATTTGCTAATGCATGAAAAGGGGCATGCGTTCCTAAGTTTTCTGCCATATTTTGATATTTTTTCAGGCTGAGATTGATCACTACTCGAAGAATCCAGGGGCATTCGGTGATCTCATTCACCGTTACTAAGACAAGATACTTGTTTCAAGATAACTTTTAGTTGTTATCGAAAGGGTATGCCGATGAATGATGTTGTACCATTGCTGATTCTCATACTGAACTTGCATTTCTCGATTTTTTTTCCAGTTAATAATAAAGTGCTCCTAGGATTTGAAATCTCGCACTCGGCAAACTCTTCTTGTCCTGGCAGGAAAATCCAACAGAAAACAAATAAAAATATATCTCTTTGTCACTTACCTGCACCCTGAAATCCAACAGGCTATGTTTCCTATGGACATAATATACAAAAATGGCATATATGCAAGTAAATAAAAAAGGTGATGTGTGCCCTTTTGGTGTTTTTCCGGATCCTTCTTTACCAAAAATAAACCTTGATCAATTTACTTTATTAAAAAAAATCAAAAAACTTTTATCTCTTTGTCACTTACCTGCACCCTGAAATCCAACGGCTATGTTTCCTATGGACATAATAGCCAAATTTGGCATATACGCAAGTAAATAACAAAGGTGATGTGTGTCCTTTTGGTCTTTCTCCGAATCCTTCTTTACCAAAAATAAACCTTGATCAATTTACTTACTCTATTAAAAAAACAAAAACAAAAACTTACCATCACCGTAGAACTACTTATATCCTTAGATCATGGGCAACTGCGGGGGTGTCAGGATTGGCGACGATTCTCCCTCCGGCTTAACTGTAGAGTGTTGAGTTGTATCGGGGTATGGCCTCCCTAGGCCTGTATTTAAACTCTTTCTATCTATGCAATGAAACTCAAAGCTTTTGCGTTTTTTCAGAAAAAAAAACTACTTATATTCAACTAAGGGACATAGTGGAAGATGTTGAGAACCTCGCACAGTAACATATGTGAAACCAAAGATAGCAAACAAGAATCTGATATCAATTTGTTGTAGGATTCAGTCAAGTAATCCTTCCATTTTCACTACCATGTGAGTTCCTGGCTAGAAACATTGACCCCTCTGGCATCCGTGGCTGAATCCTGAGAAAGGTTCTCGGAGTGCCCGTCAAGGACTACACTATGTGGTTATAAAGAAAGAAAACATTAATCCGCTTCGGTGCCCGGGAGCATATGCTCCCGGTATTTCAAAAAATATAAAAATTAAAAACTGTTCAAAAAATTCCCAAAAAATCACGCACGTACCTGAGCATGGTGAGCATCATCGTGACAAATTTCGTACCGAAATGACACCGTATGCGCCCTGGACAAAAATGACAAAATTCTGACAGCAAATTCAAATTTTCGGATCTCATTTGCTGTCAGAATTTTGTCATTTTTTCCTAGGGCGCATACGATAACATTTCGATGCGAAATTTTTCACGACGATGCTCACCATGCTCAGGTACGTGCATGATTTTTTCCGTAATTTTTTGAACAGTTTTTGATTTTTTAAATTTTGTCAAAAATACCGGGAGCATATGCTCCCGGGCACCAAAACGCCGCCCTCGAAAACATCCTTATTTACACTCCTTGGTTTTTCACCGTTGGTGGAGGAACCCTTGGAAAGCTTCTCACATCATCCAGGAGTTGTCCACTTGTCCGCTCAGTGGTTATATGTGTTTGCTGGGAAATCTAGAAGAAAACAACGGATCCCTTCGGAAAATATATGGACGTCCGCAGGTCTGCAGATTTTTTCCGGCTATTTCCAGCTGAAATACGGCAATCCAAGCACGCCCTAAGGGCCCGCTTGGATGGGCGTATTTTAGCCAAAACGACAGGAAATATTCACGGACCACCTAACCTACCGCTGGAAATCAGCAGCGCCCAGGAAAAAAAATTCAGTTCCGTATAGAATCCAAGCGGGCCCTAATGTGTTGCTTCTTTTTGACATTCTGTTTTTTTTTTTTTGGTTCAGGCATAGGCCATTAGACCCTCTACGTTTCGTCCTACTGTACCAATACAAAAGGCAGAATTTCTGCCTTGTTTCAAAACAAACATAAAAAACGTCACAGGTGCGACTGCTAAAATTGTACGAGAGAGATAGAGAGAGCAAAAAGAATAGATACGAGTATGAACATGGCATCCCTTTGTACAAACCACTTTTAATCAGTCTCCAAAGCTTTACAAACTTCATTCCCCTATTTCCCCACCTTCTCTACTCACAGATTGTTTAGACACAACTCATGTACAGCGATAAAAGCAACAACAGCTGCAGTTTGGGTGTCACGAACTTTCCTGGCGATGCGATGACCATGGATAGCAAGCTCAATCATGGCCACAGATCTATTGACAACATCTACCACCGTACTTTGCATGACTTTCCTGCTGTTGTTTCAGAATGTTCTTCTTGACAACTGACGACGAACCTTCCTCCAAGAGACTTGGAACCTCAAGGATCTGCATGATGGCGATTTTTCAAGTATCTGTTTATGATGCATCTAGAGGGCATGCGTACTAGCAGAAAAAGAAAAATAAACTGAAAATGCAACCTACTTCAGTTGTGTTCCCCTGTTTTTACCTTTAGCACGAGTTCTTCAAAACAACTCTCAACATTTTCTCGTGTTTTTGCACTGCTTTCAAGAAACAGACATCCGGATTCTTGTGCGAAGGCAAGACCCTCTTCTCTTGTGACTGTTCTCTCATCATCCTGAAAGAGGGACCATAACCATCAAAACTAAGAACTGCATCTATGTCCATCTAATCCATTAGTGACTTTCAGAATTGATAGAAAGTTAGCTGAAAGGAGTGGTAAATAGTTTGTGCATATTCTCCTAAAAAATGGTTTGTGATAAAAAAAAAAACTTTTAAGAATGAGATCACAATACATTCAGGAAAATAATAATTTATGTTTGCAAAAAATGGTACCTTGTCAACTTTGTTTCCAACAAGCATTTTGATGCAGTCTTTGTTTGATGAGTTTGAGTCTATCTCCTTAGTCCATATATCACCCAAATTTGTGAAACTCTCTCTCTTCGGCTACGTCATATACTATGAGTGAAATAGAAGAAAATATTAGACCTTAATCTACTTTTGAGCGTGAAACACTAACATACAATGGGACATATATATGGAATGGATACATTCTCAAAATAATTCACCACTACAAAAAAATTAAGAAGAAAAGGGACCTTAATCACCATAACAAGTTATCATAGAGTATTTGCCATTCTCAACCTATGAACATGTTTTAATATTCATTGTGACCAAATGAGTAGTAGGTATGTAATCATTCTAAATTAAGATCAAAGGTTCAACTAGATATGTGATTCATACTGTGATGAAAACATGAGGAAATAAGATACTCTCAGCTAAAAAGATTGTCCATGCATATATACAGAAAGAAGCATCCACAAAAGTGAAGAAAAAAAGTATTTAGTTTGGTCAAAGGGTACATCCATGTGCTCACTAACTTCTGATAATTTCATGCATTGCAAATTTGCAAGTAACACTGTTGATTGAGGTCATCGAGGGAAGAGAAATGAAAGAGATCTGTGCTATAGAAAAAGACTATTTACATATTGCAGCATGGAGTAGCTGACCCACTGATGAGTATACACGGAATGACCGAATAGATCAATCTACACAGTTCTATGGTATATCTCGAATGTCTAATATCCAAATGAGGAAATTAAAGGTTAGGACAACAGTGTGAGTAAGAAGTCAAACCAACTAAAATATTATTATTACCTAAAATAATTCCTTGAGCACCTCTGTAGTAAGAACTAGTGATTGTCCTAAACCTCTCCTGGCCAGCTGCAGAAAAACAACATAGATACCATGACATAATCCACCTTGTTTACAGATAACAAAAACACCATCTAGAAGTACTGCAGTAGTGATGTGTGGGTAATATGGTGAAACACTGAATTACTTTAGGACAGAGCACCCGAGTGGGGTTATAAACTCAGAATATTGGATCCACACTGATGGAAATGATGTTGGGGAAGGGGGGGGGGGGGGGGGGGGGGGGTACCATGAGGGATGTACCCACATAATTTGTGAGGTAGAACCTCCGGCAGCAATGATGATGATGGTAGGACAGGGCAGTCGCGACATCGGGGGAAAACTCCCAACAAATTATGTGCAAATGAAACTACTTATCTTACAAATGATGGCCGAGAAGGATGTGAGGTCAAAATAACTAGGAAGCAAATTCTAGGCCTATTCCATGTTTAATTTTGTTCTTGGCTCATAGTATTATTTTTTTAGCTTTAGCTCTTTATAGTTTGGCATGTTAAAGCCATGTCGATGAGCAAATTTAACCACTTATTCTTGCATCAGGCAAGTTCTGGAAACATCACACATGACCACTTACTTGGATTTGGGACTTACTTGTGCAGTGCCAACTAGGGTATTACCAAACACCATACTGAACCGGTTGTTGCCGGTTGAACAATGAGAGGCAATTGTGAACTCACCAGTATCCCATATAGTCAGCTTCAGTTTCTTTCCACCAACAGTAAGAAACTTGATTTTAAAATCAACTCCTGGCAAGTGTTAAACAAAATTATAAGCCATGTGAAGTATACATATAGTACAGAAGAGCATGTAAAAATGGGACCGTGCAAAATCGGATGGTGTATAGAGCTGCATGCACAACACTCCTTTACCTCTAGGCTGCCTCAGGTTTAAGAGGTAGACTAGAGTCGTAGTAATTAACTTCTTGAATTGTATGAATCATGTCTTGAATTATACTCAGGACCTATCATAAAACAGACGAGTTCACTCATAAGTCTAAAACTGACGATGAAAGGTGGAGAATATAGCTGTACTTGAAGTCTTCAACATAGTGGATGGGAGTTGGGACCATTGCCATAGATTACGTGCCAGTTAAAATGGTGAAATTGACTTTTCGGAAACGGTGGGCTGAGACAGGAAACAAGGTAGTAATTCATATAGAGTACTATTTGCTTAGTGTGCAATCAGGTTCTGTATCGCTTTTCCCAGACAGGTCCAACATTTAACATTCCTTGTAAATGGGTTGATGGGGGGACCAACTTAGTAGTAGCTGAATAGAAGACCAACCGTAATGATTTGCTTAGTACGCAACCAGGTTTTCTTGCACAAGCATGTAACGATTTTCCTATCTTCCGAGATAGCTTCATTTGAATTACGGAGTATATGGGTTGACGACGGGGACCAACTTAGGAGCTGCATAATAAGACCAACCGCAAAGGACATACTACTAACTATAGGGTGGTAGCACTGGCGTCCAGTCGCGGCGAAGGAACAAGGAGAAAGTCGGGACAATTCAGCGGAATCGAAAGCAGAGTAGAGCTGGGACATTAAAAAGGAAAAGGGTCCGTCGACAAAATTGGGCGGAATCGGCCACCATGTGCGTGCTTCCATCGGTAGCAGACAACAGAAGTAGGATCGCGCCATGGACTGCTCGTCGTATTGACTGAGCAGGGGACTGGAGTCGAAACGGAAGCAATCCGAGCAGCGGACCTCGTTGTACTCCGCTAGCAAGTACTATAGCGAGACAGCGATCGGCTTGTCCGCTAGTTCCACGGCCGATCGGACTGGACGGAAACGAACCGATTGTGGGCATAATCGACCACCGTGTCCTCATACCGGAAGCAGCAAACGGAAGGAGGATCGCCCCGCGGACTGGTCGTTGCATTAATTGAGCAGGGGAGCCGAAGCAGAAGCTAGCAAGTAGAGCGAGACAGCGCTCGGATTGTCCGCTAGTTCCATCCCACGGCCGATCGATCGGAGCGAGGAGTCGACGAGAAGGAGGTACGTACCTATGGTGGGCGCGATGTCGTCGTCGAGGTGGGCGGCGGCGACGAAGCTGACGAGGAGGCTGCTCTTGCCGACGCCCGAGTCCCCGATGAGGAGGATCTTGAAGGAGCACTCGTACCCGGCGCTGGCCCCCGCCGGCGAGACCGGCGGCACCCCCATCCCCGGTGGACCGGTTCGGCGAGGCGGAGGCAGCGCGGAATGGGATGGGATTGGGAGGGCGGTTGGTTGAGGGTGAGCGGGCGGGCGGAGAGCCCCGGGGAGGAGGAGGCCGCGGCGGCAGAGGAGACAGCCCGCGCGCCAGCCAGACTGGTGCTCCCTGGCTGGCTTTGACTGGGCGAGATAGAAGACAAGAGGCTGGTTTATTGCAGGCAGGAGCTGCGGGGCCGAGCCGTGTCACGAGTATAGGTGGCCAAACGGGCCGGCCCGGCCCGGCACGTGCGCGGCACGGCCCGGCAACGGCACGGCCCGTTGAGCACGATTAGAATCGTGCCATGCCTGGGCCGGCCCGCGTGCCGCGGCCTGACCTCCGGCATGGCCCAGGAGGCACGCCGACGGCCCGTTAGGCACGGTTGACCCGTCGGGCATGGCCCATTTAGCGTAAATATGGCCAAAAATTTGAAAAAAAAATAGGTAATTTTTTTTAAAAAAAACCTAATCGTGCCGTGCCGGGCCGGCCCACGAGCCTCGATCGGAGCTGGGGCACGGCACGGACCGGGTCCGTGCCGGGGCACGGCCCGTTAAGATCCGTGTCGGGCCATGCCCGGGCCGTGCTTTTTTTTCCGTGCCTCGGGCCGGCACGCTCGACCCGGCCCATTTGGCCAGCTATAGTCACGAGAGGGGAGGGGAGGAGGTGGCACGCGGGGCGGCGTGTCCCGCGTTTCAGGGAGGGAGAGGCGGACGGAGGCCCTTGCCCGCCAGGAGACCAGACCAATCTGGGTTCGATCGGGTGGTGGCGTCTGCCTTTGTCCCTGCCTGCGCCCTGCGATATCGCCGTTTCGATAGAAAAAAATCCAAAACAAACCAACTTGTGGATGAAAGCTAAATCGAACCCTGATATTTGGATTCCGGGAATGGAAGCTCTGAATTATTAAATCACAGTCTATTTTTTCAACCCTGCACATGTTTGACGCATGTGGAAAGCAACAAATCAGACCGGAGATTGCATTCTACACTAATTGACAGTAGGGACCCACCGTTCAGGGATTTAATCAATATCGAACCGGTATTTTCCTCGTATTCTACATCGGTCCATTGCACGGGAGGCCGCGAAAACGACTCACCGTTAGCGCGGCACGGCGAGGTCGGACGACGAACGAGGCGACATCCCAAGGCCCTCCTCTCTCCCCCTGTCCTGAGCTCGCCTTCTCTCCCTCTCTGCTCTCCTCACACCCGAAACCCTAGCGTCGCTACCATCGCCTTAAGCTCTGCCTTGACTTCTTACACCAGGAAGCCTTGGACCAAGCCGAGCCCGCCTTAAGCTCCGCCTTGCTCCCCTCTCCCTCCCCTGCGAGTCGCGCTAGTCGGAATGTCTGGAATCCGGCGAATCAGCCGCTTCTTCACCGACTCCGACAGGGCTCGACCTCACGAGTTCGTCGCCGTTCGCGCTTCCTGCTTTCTACGAGAAAGCACGTGACATCAGGGTGAGAGACCGCACCCTTTGGCACCATTCCCGTCCTCTCTCGTGTCCTCTAGCGTTGTCGTGTTGTGCATCGTCACCCTCCATCGAGGAAGCGCACACCGGCGAGCCCCTCCGCTTGATGCGTCCGTAGCGCTGCCCATTTTAGGCTCATGCGCATCTCGTTCATGCTAAATTTATTGCTTAGACCTTTCCATCAGTTTGGATTTTGATTTAGTTGGCTAGTACGTCAATTCAATATGATATCAGAGTCAGGCTGTCTCAAGTTCGAGCCCCGACTTACTCACTATTCAAATATAAAAATAGTTGCAGCATCCCATTTATCCCATGTCTATGGTCTTCCCGCATGTACATACCAAACTTGAGGGGGTGTCAAAATATATAGCATAGCCATTTTCATCGGTTCAAAATTTTGGTTTAATTGGTTAGCGCATCAATTTAATAGTTCGGCTCGATGTTGCCTTGTCTGTCGTCAGTACAGGATTAGGAGAGCGATTAACTTGGGATATAGATCAGAGGTGTAAGATGTGCATTATAGGTGGGACCTTTTATCAGTGAGAGAAACGAATTATTTAATTTAAATTATTTATTTTTTACGCGCCAAATTGGTCTAAGATTGAAAGTACATCGGGATCTGATACTTTAGAGTGCCAATTTCTAGAATTCAAAATTCAGAGTTCGATTTAGATTTCATATACGAGTTCAAAATTTGTTTTGTGCGAAGTACTTTTTTTTTCCTTTCGATGTCGGGGTGTGGATTTTCGCGTTTTTCGGCCACCGGGGACGCCGGTGCGTCGGTCGGGGCGCTTCAGGTGCGTTGCAGTGAACACGCGACGACGGGATCTCGGATCGGTGCCTGCGGTGGGCTTTGGTTTTCTTGGCTGGTTATGGACGCGGGGCTGGAATGATTGGTGCGGCGGATAATGTTTTCGCTGCGGCAGAGATTGTACTGTACGACGTCGACGTGGCACGTGAGGGAACATGTCGATGTTGACGCGGATACAGGGTACGTGTACGTACGCCTCACCAGTTCACAATCATGCATGTTAGATACCTGGCGACGCATATGGCAGTTCGGCCGGCACGTAGCTGTCTGTGTGGGTACGTAATTAACAACGTGTCCGGCCGGCCGGTCTCTCCAGGTGACGTGATTCAGCATGCGGGCAGGCGCAGGGGCAGGTGTACAATTTGTATCTTGTATACATATGTATGATGTATACGTACTTTGTATGTGGCAGTTGTTATCTGGGGTACTGAAGCCAAGGTACACGGTGGTTGGGGACGTAGCTTTCGTGACTCTGTGCGCACGCAACGGCACTGACTTGCCGGACTTGTTTTCGTCTTGTTCACAGTGGAATCTATCTGCTGACATGGTTGAATCCCGAGAGCATAGCATATCTATTGCACCCACGGTTGTGGTATAACCTGTTTATTTTATGGTGATCTAAATTTGGTTATACAGATAAATCCGCCGGTTTGTGACGAGCAGAGCGTAGCGACCTAGACACGGATAGTTGCCGACCTGGATTAGGTCAGGATCTTATATAAATACATTTTGTAATACGCCCGCACGAGATAAACCACATATTGTAAATCTTGGCGGTTTGTAACCTCACCCGGTATAGTGAAGTTTTGCTGCCTGACGCCTGTGGTTTTTTCTCTTCCTTGTTGGAAGGATTTTTCACGTTAAAATCTCATGTCCCCGTTGGTTCGATCTTGCTTAACTTTATCGTTTATTTGACTATCGCGTGTAACATAACCGTGGAGGAAGACTTCAGCCTCCTGTAGTTAATTTGAAGTTGTGTGGTCAAATATACGTATTCATATGTTTTGCGTACTTTCTACTTGTGTTAGCATATAAAACTGTGTAGTCAATTGAACACGTGTTTTCGCTCCTGAGCTCAGATACTCCTGATCAATTAAAAAACCAAACAAAATAGTAAATATTTTAAAAAATTCTTGAAGCATTCGTCAGTAAACATATCCAAGTATTCTACATATGTGCAAGTTTCGTGACGAAATAATATTTGTGATGCTCTCTTCAAAAAAAAAATAACAGTGCTTAAAAAAAATTGGAATCCTATTTTGGTAACTGATTTGTTTTTTCTCACATAGCACCACATATGTCATTTCATCATGAAATTTTATACGTATGTCCAACATTTGTATATATTTATTGATAAATTTTCATAAATTTTTAAAATATTTTAGTATTTATTTTAAAGTTTTAAATCGAACAGGAGCAGAAATTCACTTTGGCACATGGAGCATATGCTCTTGTCACCAGAAAAAACATTTTAACGTGTCGAAAAAATTTGAACAATAATTTCGTGATTACATCTCGATATTCTATGTGCACACAACAAGTTTCACGAATTATCGATATTTTTATGGCATGTGTAAAAAAGACCAAAAAAATCTCGTGAAAAGCCTTTTTACCACCAAAATTTGTCTTTTCACAGATGGCATAAAAATGTCGGTTTTTTGTGAATCAACCTCATGGTCACATAGAATGTCGACATGTACGCATGAAGTTTTTTGTCCGAATTTTTGACGTTTTAAAATTCGTTTAAGAACGCAATTTGAAAACCAAGAGCATATGCTCTCGGATGCCAACACGCCAGCCTGACTACATAGTTTGTAGGTGGCTCCGTCACCGTTGAAAAACATCTAAAAATTGTAAATAAAAACTAAAAAGTAATTAGCACGTAGATAAAATACACATTCGCATATCACAGAAATCTAGATTTAAATCTGTCCTACAACTTAGAAAAAATATCAAGTCATGTGATGAACCTCTTGTCGATGATCTAGTTATTGACGTCTTGCAACAGCTCCTTCTTCGGGCTTTTCGTAGTGGCTTCAGGGGGCGGATACACATGGAACTTGGGGGGTGCACAGGACCCCGGGTAGAAACATATTTCTTTGTATTACAGCAAGCGCCCTGAAGAAATTGATTTTTTCAATTATGGCACCAGTAGACACCCTGGTCTTGTAGAGTGGCTTGCTGCTTCACCCTATCGTCAATGATCTCCTATACACTTATTACTCATTGCACTGATCCTGCTCATGTAGCCAACCTGAAGATTTTTTTTTTTTTTTTTGCGAAACACAGTACAACATAGACGCTCACATACACACGCATACACTCATCCCTATGAATGCACTCACGCATGCACACCCTACCCCTATGAGCACCTCCGAGATACTGAGCCGGCGGGTCAGGTCTTGAGATTGACGAAGTCACCACGGGCGCCTCGCTATCGACGGGAACGTCGCCTCCCACTGAAGAATATTCCGCCAAATATGAGAAACACCAGTGTCACCTGGGGTTTGAACTCTGCTGGGCTGAGGGTACAACCACCCACCTAACAATCCAACCAAGGGTTGGTTCTCTAGCCAACCTGAAGCTCGAAGACTTCTCCTTGGTCACCAGCTTGAAAACCAACTTTCACGGTAACCGAACATGACAGGCAACACTAGTAGGAAATAGATTACTTGTGGCGTAACATTTTTGCTACTGGTGGCGTGCAGTGAACACGCCATTAGTAGGTCGCCACCAGTGAGTGTTTTCATTCGCGTGCCGAAGACACGACACCATGAGTGTTTTCAGCAGCACGCCATAATTATAATAGTAAAACACATTTTCATAATTGAGAAATGTAGGTTTAAACATGAATTTGTAAATATTAATTTAAAGCTACGAATTTCATTCAAATTTTTGGATTTCTTACAAATTTGAATGAAATTTAAACAAACAAAACTAAACTAAAAATTTCAACCTGAAGCTCGAAGACGCTCCAATCCAGTGGCGGGACGTCCACGCTGTCATAGTTGTCTTCGTTGTCGTCGTTGGCGCCATTGTCAACGTTGTTGTTGTCATCGACGCAGATGATGTCACACACCTTTGCCGTCCACCTTTAGACATAACCAAGGGAGGCCGGTTGTATGGCGTTCCGCGACAGTTCAAGGGCGGCATGTAGCCCCAACTCATTGTCCGGGTCATCGGGGCCGCGTAGGGGCGGTGGGGCGATGTAGTCCACCATCCACGCCGACTTCTCCTTCTTCAGCCGGTGAAAGAAAAGTGGACCCCATGGTGGCGAGGGTTGCTTCTCATCCTTCGATGGCCGGAACACAATGTCGTGCGCCAAGCACCGCGACGACGAGGGAGGCGGCGAAGGGATGATGTTCTCCTCCTTCGGCGGCTAGAACACACGGATGCCGAGCGCTCGACGACGAGAGAGGCGGCGAGTGGATGATGTTCTCCGGCTTGGGGATGAGGAGCAGTGTCACCGCTGATCCACGATGCCAAGGAGCGCGATGAGGAGCCGCCCAATGCAGGTGCGTGTGCGGTGGTCGGGGGATGCATTGCCCCTACACCACACATGCCGCCAAACCTTGTTCTTCTGGCCCGGCGGGTAAGGCCCCTCAAAATGGGCGATTTGTGTCTCCCTCTTCGCCGCGAGGATCTCTGGCCAGAGCTCCCTCTTCAATGCGTAGTCAGGGTCGACCTGAAAATCGGTCAAGAGCTCACGCCACCGCTAGTGGATGATAAGGTTGAAGTGTGTGGAGCCAATGGAGGATAGCGGTGGGACGACGAGCCCACCCTCGCTCATGTGCCACCCATTGGACATGTGACTGTTCAGCGGGACGAGGAGCCCCTGCAGGGCGAACTCCTCCGTCACCTCCTTCATGAGGGTGCGCGGCCACTCGTCACCACACTGCTCATTGTTGTTCGCCATGAGAGGTGGCGCGGGGAGAAAAGAGTCGGGCGAACAAAACAGGAGAGTGACTCGAACAATGATATGCCTCTCCACGGTGAGGTGGGTCTGTGTAGCGGCATTGCGCCATAGCATGGGGAGATGCAATGTCGATTCTTGGGAGCCGGGACGTCGCCGCGTGGGGGGAACGCTGGGCGCTATGCGGGAATCTGACGAGACGGTTAAATGGCCTACGGCTTAGTGCCGTGTATGTATGGAAACATGACTCGACATGGCGCCACTAGTCGCCTTGGCGTGCACTAGGCTCGCATCTCGCCCGTGCGGCTCGGTGGCGTGTAAGTACGAAGACACAACAAAACACACCACCACTAATGAATTACTGGTGGCATGTCTATGGCATGTCCATAAGGTTACACGCCACTAGTATATTCCGTCTGGTTGGACGTGTCGGCCCAAGAGACTAGTGGCGTGTCCCAACAGTTGGCACACCACTAGTAGGCGTGCGCGAATGTGACATGCCATTGGCATGCCACTATTTGGAAACGACACTAATACTGGAGCCAGGGGCGAAGCTCCCCATAGGGAAAGGTAGGGTGGCCGCCCTACCTTGATTTTTGGCAAAAAATTACATATATATAGGCATTTTCATTTTATATATTTAAGTTTGTCTAATTTCTGATCGTTTTGGAAAAGAATAAACGAAAAACAGGCCAATTGGGCCATCTCGGAGTGCTTCAGCCGAATTGGGCCTTGATGGGCCACGCGCACGGAGGCTAACTGGACTCACACTCCCTTCCGCTCGATACCTGTTCGGTCCGCCTCTGTTCCCTTCCCTGGTCCTGCTCTATTCTTCCTGAGCCCCGGCGGGATCCTGCTCCTCCCCTGCTCGCCTCCTCCCTCGTGGCCTTGCTAGCGCCTCCTTGCTCGCCCGCCCTCGCCTCGTCCCTCCTTTACGACGGGCAACAGAAGTAGCAAGGGCAGGGACACCCGGCCAGCCGCCAGGGGAAGCAGGACTGAGGGGAAGCAAGGTGGACATCGAGGGTTCTTCCCGGCCGGCGGCGGGCGGGCGACCGGTTTTCGTTCTTCCCGGTGACGTTTTTGTGGTGGAGATGGATATGAAGGGAAAGAGACCTGCAGCTGTCAAGGGGGAGGTAAATTTACTGAATTTGCAGTGAATTGGTTATTGGATGATTTTGAAATTGTGAATCGTGAGCTAGCTACGTAAAATGGGCAAACTATTCATATCTTTTAATGATTTTGAATTTACAGTGAATTGTTGATTGAAGCTCCAAGAGACTCATTTGCTAGGTTCAATGTGAATAAGCTTGCTAGGCTTACAGAGATTTACCATGAGGATTTTTCTGATTAGGAGATTGAGCACATAAGCAAGACACACATAACTTGATCGTCGAAGTCCTCATCCACCAGAGCCGAGAACACCAGGGAGGTGAGGAAGTTGCACTTGACAGAGACTAGCCGCCGTGGAAGATCGCACCAACATCTTCTCCAGTCTGGCTGAACCAAACCGTGAATTCTCCGTCTCCGCCGCCGAAGAGAACCATTGTCCCCTCCGTCTCCGCCGCCGAAGAACCCAGAGCTTCCAAGACGGCGCCTCCAACAAGGGAACACCACCAACGTGTTGCCACCGCCTAATCCGACACAGATTTCGGGTTTTCACCCATAAGCTCAGAGGGGAAAGTTGGGATCTCAACAGCTTTTGTTGCATCATTTTTTTTCTTCGCTTTAGAGTTCGCCCGACCTCAAACTTTTTCGTCCTTCGTCACTGACTGGAGCTCTTATAAGCTATTCTCTACTAGTACAATGGCATGTCCATACTAGAATGAATCATGTACCACCAAGTTTTTGTGCAATTTTTCTTTTGTTGATTTTAAGTCTGCATTGAGAGAGAAGAATGGGGAGCTAAAAGAAAAAAAATCGATCATGGTAAAAACTTGGTGTTTTTCTATGCATCCCACAAGAATTTAAAGATTCTCGGGGAACTTGAAACCTGAACTTAATAGTGAGTCAGGTATATGTTAGAATCTTTTGCACTTTGTACAAGAAAAAGTAAGAACATTAGCTCCTGCGCACCATTGGGACGTTATCGAGCATATGTCAAGTTTTCAGAGGTTTTATATTTGGTGTTTAACGTGCATTTCACATGCTTCAGTACTAGTCAATTCGAACTATCGAAGCAACAATTGCTTACCAACAGAAAGAGCAACAAGTTTTCAGCTGTAACAGCGCCATATGTATTCCTCACTTTCTATGTTTTTGCTGTGTAATTGTTGATAGCCTAGATAGGATAGGCTCATGTATCACAAGACAACTCACACCCATCAAATCATATCGATGCAAGCGTAGCGAGTTCGACAACCCACACCCATCATCATATCAATGCAAGCGTAGCGAGTTCTGTTGTTCTCTGCAACGAGCAGCTGCGACGGTGCAGCCATTCCTGGTTTGTCCAGAGAGGAGAGACGCCTCCCTCTCGTGCTTCCTACTGCAGCAAGCACTTGCAGCTTCAATCAACAAGTTCGATCGAGTGCTCCATCATATTTTTCAGCTCCTGAATAGTATCCCACCTGTAAGCAGTGTGTGTCATCTCCTCGTAATGCTCAGACTCTAGAGCACGCTGCTTCCGCAGTCGGGCCGCCCCTTGTCTCCCTGGTGTTGTAGGAGTTGCAACCCGGGCACTTCTGCGCCAGGACGTGGAAGCGCACGCTTGATGTCGCCCCGCAATCGTTGCACAGGATCCACACCTGGAAGAAACAAAAGAAGCACACATTAATTGTCTGTTCAGTTTCCAGCCAAGTTCACTGTATCTGTTCTCAGTTTGTTGCTTAATTACCATCTTCTTCTGGTAGAACTCCGGCATTGGCGTGGCCGCGACCTCCTGATCCAGCTTGTGCCACACGTCGGACATGTCGCAGGCGGACCGCGAGCAGACCGGGCACGAGAAGCTGGGGAATACCAAACCAAACAACTTGATCAGATCGTCTCGTCAATTTCATGTTAGCAGATGCGTCGTGTAAGTTGTCTGAAGAAATGCTTACTGGTGATGAAGCCTCATCTCGTTCAGGCATTCCAGATGGATCGTGTGCCCGCAGTGCAGTACGCTGATGTCCATCGTCGAGTCGAATAGATACTGTGATCGAAACAACATGGGTAGATTGTCTTACAAGTCAATAATTGCAAATATTATGAGTTGTGTTTTCTTATTAGTAACAAATGTTTGGAAATTAATTAAAGCAAGCTTCACCTCGAAGCAGACAGGGCAGTTGTGATGCATTGCTCTTTCTACACAGTGATGAGAGTCCTTCAAGACATTACTGTAGCAACATCCTGTCAGTGAACAAGGGCATAATTGGTGTTAGAGCAATCTTTTACAGCGGCATGTCAAGACATAAGTTTCTTTCCGTAACATACCGCACTTTTCGCAGTGAAAGAAGTTGTCCATGCCACCAGTTCTGAAACACAGAGAACACAAAATTTATCATTCTGAAAAAAAACAGTAAATGAGTCAGCAAAAAGAAGGATAACTGTGAATTAGGCACTTGCCTGCAGATGCCACATCCATCGCAGTGATACTGGTTCTTGGAGATCTACAACAAATTTTTACGGCTGTCAGACAGAGGTATTGAACATCAAGAAATTATTCCTTTGCTCATAAATCTGAAGATCCTTACATCATCGTCAAAGAAATTGCATTTTTTGCAGAAGTATTTTCCCATGCATGCCCCACAATCAGAGCAGTTCTGTTGCACCTGTTTATCCAAATGAGCCGTTCCATACTATTAGTACAGCCAAAAGGTGAAAATATTTGAGAATGCTTTTCGGTAGACACGTACATCCTGTTCTTTGCTGC
The DNA here is from genome assembly GCA_012064385.1 of Puccinellia tenuiflora. Lineage (NCBI taxonomy): Eukaryota > Viridiplantae > Streptophyta > Magnoliopsida > Poales > Poaceae > Puccinellia > Puccinellia tenuiflora. Next base: position 1,542,828 of record QRDG01000366.1, read on the forward strand.
AGAGAGAGCAGATAACCTGTGATACATCACAAAGTAGAATAGCTTCAGTAAGTACACTATCTTCGGTAGGTGAGTTCATATGATTCCTACTGACATTCACTAACTAGTTGCTACAGCTATATGACTGGACAAGCACTGCACACCAATGAAGCTGCTTCATGGTTAACAGATGCAATCATGTCCTTCAATTATGTGCCACCCAATCAGTCAGGTGCTGTTACACTAAAACTAGAATTAATCTTGATGGGCTATGTGACTGGAGAGGCACTGCCCACAAATGGAGCTACTACATGGTTAATAGATGCAATCATGTCCTTCAATTATGTGCCACCCAATCAGTCAATGGAAATATCCTTTGTCATTTCCCTTTCTTCCACAGCCTTTTCCCCTTTCTCCAAGCCGCTTCCTTGTGGTGACATGGACCTAACAATCATGTGGAGTTGATGTCCACAGATGGCGGCCACTTGCAAAGGAAGCCGCCGATTGACAGCGAGAAGCAGTATAAAACAAAAAATATCAGGATGCAAGTTGTGTCCCGGAGCATCAAGATAACCTTATCTGAATAAATGGGGCAAAAAAGGATCTTCGCCACTGCATGGCAGTTGGTGGTCCGTGTTTCCACTCCCACGGGTACATGACCATGAGACTGATCGAAAGGGAAAGGGGGAATACTGGATTTCTAATATGGACAAGAAATTGTTGATTGCTCAGTTGAGAGTTGATATTACAATTCTACACGTCGTCGATACGGTAAAAGATAGGCATGCAGCAAAACACTGAAGAACTGAGAGAGAGGAATGAAAGAAAGAGATCGCAATCAAAAATAACAGAGGGAGCCAAGGAGCGCACATACCTTGCTGATTTCGTGCCGAGGGATCTCATGGCGGTCGCGGAGGTCGACCTCGAGCGAATTCTGCAACACATAGCGAGCCCAGACGATTTCAGTCAGATCCAAGAACAGTTGGATCGAAAAGATCGCACGGCATGGAGGGAAGACAAAAAAAAAGGTAGTATCCAGACCTTGGTTTGGTTGTGGCAATGCCGGCAGCCGAACACCTCGCCGCAGCACGGCGCCCGTATGCTGCACCTCCTCGTGTAATGCTCGCAGCTTCACCCAGAAACCATCCAATCAACATACTAATATCGAGAAGAAGGAAACAGGAAACCGGGCAGGATATTCGAATCAGGAGGAGCGACGCGTTGTCGTGGTCGATTTGCTTACCCGTGCTGCTCTGCCCCCAAATCCATCTCTCTTGCTCTCTGAGGGCTCGGAGGAGAGGCGACGCCGTTGGTGGAGTGCTCCGCCGGAAGAAAGGGATGAAGGAATCGGAGTCGTGGAGAGGCTCGCCGCCGTCCGCGCGGCCGGCGGGAATTTATAAGAACGGGGATGCTGTGCGCGTTCGAGGAGAACCGCGGGATGCGGGCCGGTTTTTATACGGGGGAAGGGGGGCTGAACCTGAGCGAGTTTTTTTTCTTTCTTATTAGGGTTGGAGTCTTGTTGGTGTTCGACACATGTGTGCACCCTTCTTTGCATGATTTTGAAATTCGGTGTATTGTAAACAGAGAAGAACTCCATCTTACTTATACTACAAGATTTAAAAATGAAACGAATTTTCAGATACCGTGAACATAGCCGTAAAGTGATTCACTTGTGTGTATATATGGCTGGCTGGCACTGGCCGTGAGCTGGGAAACGCTAATTGCGACAATCAATCCGTCAATCATCATCCGTCTCGGCTAAGTAAAACAACCCGATCGAACAAACTGTCAGCAGCTAGTATACGCGACCGCGGAATTGTTTTCCGGAAACGGATGAGGATGACGGCTGCGCACGTCGGATACACGTTGGAATGGGATAAGTTTGTTGGGTCGGTCGATCAAGTTGCCAATGGGCGACCGCGGATCAATGACTCGGCGCATCTCCACTCTGGACGTTAACGGGCCCCTAATGATTTTATTGGATCCGTCGGACGAAAATCACACCACTCGCGGCGATTTCGTCCGGCGCGACATAATATCTCATATGGAATGTGCAGCCCACGTCCTTCTTGTTGAGAGCCGCTTGGACGCGCCGCCACGTCGGATACCGACAAGCGGTCCAACACTGTCGTTGGGATATCAAAACCCTACCTTAGCCTCTGCCTCGTTCCATTTTCATTTCCAACTCCCTTCCTCGACGCCATTTGCTCGATGCCGCCCCTCACCTCTTCTGTAGTAGGCGACGACTCGCCGGTCAGAACACGCGTCGTCGTCCTGCAGCTGCCTTACCTCGGCTCGACTCGCCACGCCGGCGCTTGACCGGGCACATAGGTCCCAAGCGCCCTTGCGTGCCAACCTTGCACAAAAGGTGTTCGACAAACTGTCTGGTAGGCTCCAGTTTTCATAATTGCCGGCGTCGGCGATCGCTTGATTGATTGCTTCAATGTTTCATTCCACAGATCATGGACATCGAAGATGAGGTGATGGCCCATCTGTTGATGGAAGGGCCGACATCGCCATTGAGGAAGAGGAGAACATGACGGCCCTTGCTTGTCTCCTTCAGCTACAAGCCGACGAGGTCACCAGTGCCGCACCCAAAAGAGGAGGTTGATGCTTTCGGTGGAAAGAGTTGGAACCCCACTTGGGATGATGTAGGACAGAAGCAATAATTCCCCTCGGTTGAGAATCAAGGCTTATCGAACCGGTAGGAATAAAGGCGTAGTAAAGTTTGGTATAGGACATGCACACAACACACAAAACACCTTGTCCCCAACGTTTCAAGAAGATTGTCAATCTTTCCGTCTCATCAAAAAATAAAGAATTAGACGTACGGTGTGGAAAATAAAGTGAAAACACGAGCAATGGAGTAAAAGCTGTGGTATGGCGGCAGTATTGACAGTAGAACAATAGTAACGAAAGCAGTAGTAACTAAACACGACAACCGAGAACCAGGGGCGGGCCTAGGAATTAAGGGCTGTGTATTCAAAATTTGGAAAAAAAAATTTGGAAGCCTATAGCCTTCCTTTTGACACGTATAACCGATTATATGATAAAAATTGTTCATTAACTTGGTACTGTTCAACATATAGAAGTAAAAATTGTTCGCCGTGGCAAAGTCTAAGATATAGAGAAGATAGAAAATAGAAAATGATAAGAAACTTAGTTACATGACAACTTTGCGATCCTTGATGCTTTGAAAATGAGTTATGATGTTCTCGTCCTTAACTTGCAAGAAGATTTCCCTTTCAATGAATGTGACCAAACAGTCATTCAAGTACTACATATGAGAACAAAACTGAACCCCTCTTGCTTGAATTCAGTTTGACAGTGGCATATAAATTCAATTAGAACATTTTGTACACTTAAATTCGGGATTTCGGGATCAAAGGATTTAGTACATGTAACATGTAAGTGGCGATTATACCTTCAATAGCTGAATTTGGGTTGTGTATTTGGATTCAATCGCCTGTCGATTACTACAATCGATCGCAGCAGCAGCGGCACCAAAGCCGCTCCGCGCCCAGGCCTGTCCACGCTGGCGCGCCGCTGCCGCCACCACACGCACCTGCGATTGATCGCCGATCAGGCGACAGGCCGACGGCAGCTTTGGGCCCCGGCCGGTTGCCGCCGTGTGGTGCCGATTGGGCGGTTGGCGGCTCGGGTCGCTGCAGGGTGCACAGAACTGGAGAACAGGGGAAGGGCGGCGATGGCTGTTCGTGTCCTCTGATTGATCGTTGCATTCTTTTCCTTTTTTTAAGTGGGCTGCCTCTGTTTTCCTGGTGCATGCTGGAACATTTTGGGCCATACGGGCCATGTCGTGATGGGAAATAGACAATGGACTGCCTCTATGTTGCGATATACCAAATAGGGGTATTATCGACATGTACATATTCCAGTATACCAGGGTGGCCCACTGGTGGTAATGCCGGCAGGCTTACCGGGCGGCCCAGTATGCTGAAGCACAAGGACAAGGCAAAGCCGGTTAAGGAGGACCCAAGACGAAGGACCAGTAACCCTCCGACTTGGTGCACAAGAAGAAGACAACTAAGCCGTATTAGTCTAGGACTTCTATTTCCTTATGCCGGTAGACTTTACTTGTAAGCCCTAGGCCTGGCCGCCTATATAAGCCAGCCTACGGGAGCCTTAGGGAAAAATCTCGAGAACCTCACAACCAAGCCTTTCAGGCTATACACACATTATTGTAATCGACTCATATTGCCTTATAGTGATTTATAGCAGCACGTAGGATCACGCCACTGTCGTGTGATCCGAAGCTGGGTAAACTGTGTGTAATCCTGTCACCGGAATCCCGCTACGTTCCTCCCCCACGACTTCTTTCTACCGTCGGCGTATACCTAGCCGGATGGCACCCCTGCCCTGGCCAGATTTGACAATACCACGACAATTGGCGCCCACCGTGGGGCATGAGGCGTCAAGGCGACAATCCGGACGGGATCCTTCATCGTCATCGGGTAGATCGCATCTAGCCGGCCGGATCTAATTCGACGCGTTCAACTGTCATCGTATTCGACCAGATCGCATCTACCGGTTGATCCGATTCGACGTATTCAAGTTTCGCCATCAAGAAGAACGGCGTCTCGTGTTTGGCTTCGGAAGATCCAATATCGGTCGGCCGCCGCAAAAGCCCTCAAGCGACGGCAATTTCTGAAGAGAGACAATTGAAGCAATGCATCCACACACCGACGCATCTGGCTGGTCTACTATCCGGATCAAGACCCAAGAAAAGCGGTTAATCAGGATCGAGTTGTGTTGTTACCGGGTACAGTTCATGTACAAACGTTGCCAGCATAACAACTCGGATACATCCAGGCAGTAAAAGCAAGCTGGTCAAACGCGTCGTGAAATCCCAAGAAATAGCAGGATCCGTTCTCTGCTACAATATCGGTGGAGGCAGGCCAAGTATACTTCACGTGAAGACTAGGGATTATTTCTCCAAGTAAGCCACGTGAGGCTTTGCTTGATGCAGCGAGCCTAGAAGAAAAGAAAAGAATAGAAGATCAATCAGCTGCTACGATCAACAACGAGCGATGCCGGTCTGAGCGCGGCTCACGCGTCGCCCGGCTTATTTGCTGTTGCGACGTACTCCTCGCTTGGCTCTGCTGTCGCGAACTCGCGGTCGCGGTCTATCCATCGCCATCTACTAGACAACACAGCACGATGGACAGTCGTTCAGACTTAATCGTCGTCGCGTTCTTGCCTACCCGTCATCGCGTTCCGGCTTAATTGTCGACGCGGACGATGTCTTTTAGGCATAAATATTGTCGTGTCCAGCTTAATTGCTAAAGGACATGACGCCTTTTCGACGTACTCGTCATCGCGTTCTAGCTTAATTGCTAACGCGACGACGTACTTATCGTCGCGTTCCGGCTTAATCGCCGATGCGGCATGTTGCCTTTTCGGCGTACTTATCGTCATGTCCAGCTTAATTGCTAACAGGACATGACGTCTTTTTGGCGTATCCGTGATTGCGTTCTAGCTTAATTGCTAACGCGGCACGATGTTTTCTCCGTCATGATTATCATCGTTGTTCCGACTTACGCGACAACATGGCAATAATCAATTTTTTCTCTTTGTCCCGGTTTAGACGAGTTCATCGTCATGTACGCCGTCCGTCTTAGGTGGATCCGGCATGGCCTACTCGCCGTCGCAGTCCGACTTAATTTGTTGTTGCGGCTTACTCGTCGTCGCGGTCCGGCTTAATTGTCATCGCGGCCTACTCATCGCCGCATCCCAGCCTGCGTGTCATCAACGCCAAGAGCACCAAAAAGCTAAGTTTTTCAACAATTCTCTCGTTAACATTACCTATGGTCATGAAATAAATCCTGTTTCGCTCTTTAAGATCACGCCATCTTTTATTTCCCGATGATCATATGTTCTAAGCTATCAATGTCAACCCGAATTTACTTCGTGCTAGTGGTTATGTTTCTGATGTTTTTTGGCCATGTTGCCTTACAAACTAATGTTTTGTCCGCCTAAAAGTATGCATCTGATCGCTTATGTGCTGGGTCGACTAAGTAGGTGTTTCGGCACCAAAAGTCGGCGCTTGTTCTGGGTTTAAACAGCTTGGTATTGCATCCCTTTTGCCCAGCAGACGTTCCGTGCTGGAGGTTTGCTAACACACGAAATATGGCTAAAGTTCATAAGCCAGAAAACTTAAGGGCGGATCGTAGATAATCTGCAACCCAAAGTATTGTTGAAAAAACTTTCGGCTTAGGCCTTACAATTGTTCGGTTTGCATTAAAAGTACATCTTAATGCAGTTATTGTTTATTCTACAGGTGTTTTTGTTGCCGCTTCATCAACGACATCACCTGCAAGACGACTTATCTTCAGCCGCCTCCTAGGTTTTAAACAGATTGGCATTGCCCTGTTACCCGGTGAGATGTATTTATCAAGCCTCATGCCGCCTTATTTCATAAGGTCGACATGAGCCTCGGGGGCTACAGTCCGTCGAAACTTAAGTTTCGATGGATAGCTCGGGGACTGCATCAAGACGACGCTCGGGGCTATAGTCTGTCGAAACTTACAGTTTTGATAGATATCTCGGGGACTGCATCGATCTACATCGAGCCGACATTCGGGGGCTACAACCATCGGATTTTCTGAGTCTCATGCCGTCTTACTTCATAAGCCGACATGAGCCTCGGGGGCTACATCCACCAGGACATGGAAGCTTTTTTTTTCTTCATCCACTGTTTGAATAAACTCGATTCGGAGACATGCAAATTGATTGTGTTCCCAATGGACAATAAAGCCGGCACCAGCGGGCACAGCTCAATTCTAAAGGCAGACTGGACGCGGCCTAATTCAGAAGCATAAAAATCGGACAAGTTTAACTGGACATAAGCCAGCACGATTAAAAATCGATCAGTTTGGACGTCCTGGTCAAACGTTTTAATCGGCAATTAAGACGGTCGCATTTCGGCAGTACATGTCGGATGATTTCTTCGGCAAAGCTTTAAGTTCTACATTGGTCTAACCAAGACAAGACAAACAAAGGCGAAACTACTTCAAGCCCGTCGACGAAGCCGGCCGCTGGAGAACTCAAAACTTTCCAGGGGCTAATGTCGGGGATATACCAAATAGGGGTATCATCGACATGTATATATTCCAGTATATCAGGGTGGCCCACTGATGGTAATGCCGGCAGACTTACCGGGCGGCACAGTATGCTGAAGCACAAGGAAAAGGCAAGCTGGCTAAGGAGGACCCAAGACGAAGGCCCAGTAACCATCCGACTTGGTGCATAAGATGAAGACAACTAAGCCGTATTAGTCTAGGACTCCTATTTTTTATGCCGGTAGACTTTCCTTGTAAGCCCTAGGCCTGGCCGCCTTTATAAGCCGGCGTACGGGAGCCTTAGAGAACAATCTCGAGAACCTCACAACCAAGCCTTTCAGGCTATACACACATCATTGTAATCGGCTCATATTGCCTTATAGTGATTTATAGCAGCACGTAGGATCACGCCACCGTCGTGTGATCCGAAGCTGGGTAAACTGTGTGTAATCCCGTCACCGGAATCCCGCTACGTTCCTCCCCCACGACTTCTTTCTACTGTCGGCGTATACCTAGCCGGATGGCACCCCTGTCCCGGCCAGATTTGACAATACCATGACACTCTGTTTTTGGGCTGAAATGCTTAAGTAACACATTATGGAATATCAGTATCGTTTTTCCTTATAAAACATAGTATATATACAATATACCTAGTTTTTTGACAAAAATAATGGGTATTCAAGTGAATACCCTTGAATTGAGGTGGGCCCGCCCCTGCCAAGAACGAGTTTGTGATCAATGGAAAATAATGGACCAGGGTTCATACCTTCACCAGTGGTGTCTCTCCAAAGAAAATAGCATTGTTGCGTAACCAAATTACAGTTAGGCAATTGACAGAATTAAACTAATTAATGATAGAGCATCCAGTTCATCCATCATACATAAGCATGCATTCCATATATAGTTATACGTGCTTGCAATTAGAATTTACACAACATCTTTTGTCATATCCTCTCGTTTCTGTGGAGGCAATAAAGGAACTTAGTGTAATTAAGATACTCATTTTCCAAAGCACCGGAACAAAGCATTAACACTCAATGAACACATGTAGTTATCAAATCAAAGTCTTTCCTTTGATACACCAATCATGTCACCTTAGGATCGTCGGTTCCGAAGAATGGATAGATGCATATAAGATCATATTGGGTCGCCGGTTCCGAAGAATTGATAGATGCATACAAGTTGCAGATATAATCCAAAATATCAAATGTATTACTAAAAACATAGTGTTCAGATCTGAAATCATTGCACTCGGACCCTGGTGAAAAGCAGTAGACGCAGCAAAGTCATAGCAACTATAATTCACAAACATAATAGATACTAGGCATCAAGCCAAAATGATCATAACATTATAATTTATCATCTCCTATCAAACACAACAACGAGCAATAATCACATCGGATGGATCTAGACCATGCTAGGCAATTCACAAGACAACTGTATTGAAGAACAACAAGGAGAGATAACCATCTAGCTACTCCTATGGACCCGTAGTACAGGGAGACTACTCATGCACTGTCATGGTGGGAATGGTTGGGTTCTCATCACTCCAGAAGTGTATTGCTGCTATGAGGATGCTTGCATATGAAGCGCATGTTGATGGTCAAGACGACTATCTACGCATGTTTGAGTCTACAACTATCCAATCAATGTACATATTCTGCAGAACGGTGGTGGATGTGTTTGGACCGCAATATTTAAGAGGAACAAATAAAGAAGAAACAGCTCAGATCATGGCAGAGAATGCAACGAGGAGATTTCCTGGGATGATTGGAAGCATCGATTGCATACACTGTAGCTGGAAGAATTTCCCATTCAGTTGGCAAAACTGTACAAAGGTGGCCACAAAGAGTATTGCAGTGTGGTAGTTGAAGCTGTGACCGGTCATGAGACGTGGATTTGGCACGCTTTTTTGGCATGGCAGAATCAAACAATGACATTGACATGTTGGGTGTTTATGAAACTCGTTGAAGGCCATGCTTCTCTAGTCAACTATGTGATCAACGCCAACGAATACACCAAGGGGTACTACCTAGCCGATGGCATCTATCCAAGGTGGGCGACATTTGTAAAGACAGCCGTTAATCCTCTAGGCAACATGCAATCTTGGTTTTGCCTCCCAACAAAAGAGTGGAAGGAAGGATGTTGAGTGGGCATTTGGAGTCCTCCAACAGAGGTTTGCTATCGTTCGGTACCCTGCTCTGACATGGTCAAACGAGCTGATGTGGGAAGTCATGAATGCATGTGTGATCATGCATAACATGATCATCGAGAGTGAGCGCGGAAATCCAGTGCATGATCCTCTTCCGTATGAGTGCCAGGGTCCTCTAGCCGCTATTGATCACGACGTGCCGATGGATTTTGCTGATTACCTCGCCATGCATATGGAGATCCGTGATTAAGGTGTCCATCATCAACTTCGAAATGATATAATGGAGCATTTGTGGGTGTTCAAATGATTGGCCGTCGGAGGATAGTTGAACTTCAATTTATTTCAATATTTATTTCTTTATTACATGTGTTGAAAACTATGTAATAATTTAAAGTATTGATTCATATTTTCCATAATGTTTAAGTTATTGGAAAAAACTATTTGTAGCGCCTATTGGCACCGTGAGTGGGGAGTTACTGCGCCAATAGCCGTATGCTCGTCCGGACGGCGACCATCCACCCGGGCCCCGATCCGTACGCTCTATTGGCGCTGTGAGTGGAGATGCTCTAAGCACTATACCACAACATTTGTAATGAGTCTGGTCCAATAATGTGTAGCGAGTGCTTAGTTGAAATAGTTATACACGTGGATCAATCGCAGATGGGGAAAAGTAAATTGACACGAGAAAATGGGGAATTTGATTATTTGCCCTTGTTTACTTGGGCACTTGACGATTTGTCCTAATTTACTTTGAACTTTTTTTTACAACGGTATACTTTGCCATTTGATCATTTGCCCCTGACCGGTTGGGCTTTATGTGCTAATGCGCAATGACCAAAACACCCGCGATACCTGTTTGATCTAGATCGATTGAGTGGAGCGTCGTTGCCCCATGTTCCTTTGATTCATTTTGGCTCGCCCCCGTATCTCTCATCCCTTGGAACACATCTGCAGTGCGAACAACACTAACGACGGCCGAAGGTACAGAGGACGGTTGATGGCAGGATTTCAGGGAGCATGGAGAACTCCCCCGTGGCGCTAGGATGTGCAGGGATGGGAGTTGCGGATGTACAACGTCTACACAGGCAGCGCCAGAGGAGGAGCTGGAAGGTGTTGTTGCGGCTCTACCCGTTGTACATGTGGCGAGCGATGGAGGTACAGTTGTCGACACCCTGCCAACCGGGGGTGTCATGATCGACGAAGCGTACAGGCCCCAGGAAGATAAGCACAGTCTGCCGGGGGGGGCGGTGACAAGAGTCCAGACGTCGGCACATGGGAAGACCCTCCCGGGGCGTGTCTGGGCACCCGGGGAGGATGAGTGCGGGATGGAGGAAAGCCAAACCGCCAACATAGGCCCCACAAGACAAGACGTAACAGTCCACCTCTCCGCAGGACCGGGGCGACGCGTGGCGGGGCAAGTGGCGGGGCGCTGGCGGTCAGGCCCACCACTTGTCCGTTGCAGTTACATGACATCAGTTAGCGTGGCGCGCATGCAACATGAATGAGTGGAGGGCCCCCTCAGGTTATAAAAAGGTGGCCATACGACGAAAGAAGAGGAGGGAGAAAAAACAGAGGAGCCCGGTGGAAAAAACAGAGAAGTCCAGAGAAAAAGAGATACCTAGGAAAAGAATAGAGAGGGAGGAGAGGAAGTGAGAGGTAGTCCCCGGGAAGGAGAGCCAACCGTGGGAGAGAAGGAGAGTGGTGTCCACTTGTACTCAGTCATGACCGTCGCATCAATACCAAGATCAGACATGCAGGACGTAGGGCTTCATCTCCGGATGGCCTGAACCTGGGTAAACTCTTCGTGTCTCTTTCCCTTTGTTGTGAACCACATCAGCATCAACATCGCCCATGATACCGAGATCGGCGGAGGCGGCGCAGGAGATCCCCGGTTCCCACTACCGAACAACGACAGGGGAGCACATCGAGCTCTCCGGTGTCCGCGTTTCGACACGCGACAGCAGCTCCGCGCGGCAAGCTGCAGGGCTGGGCGGCATGCAGCAGCTAGCGCCGGAGGTGCATCGGGGACGACAGCTTGTACGAGCAGGTAGCTAGGGTTCTTCCATTGGGGACCAAAAAAACTAAGGGTCCGCTTGGATTGCCGTTTCTGCACCGTATTCTGTCAGAAAAAATTAGGAGGTCGGGAGGTTTACGTATGGAAACGAGGGGAATTTTAGGGGGAGGGGATTTTACAGGCTTCCCAAGCGAGGCCTGAACGAATTTGATCCGATTTCGATTGAATCGGGTTTTGTCCAACAACCCCGGTATACTTGTATTGTATATTTGTCAATTCCCTCATAAGAATAGAAATTAATACAAAAAGGCAATTCATCAAGTTACTGCGTGACTTTTGGATTAGTTGACTAGTGCATCAATTCAATACGGTATCAGAAACAGGAGGTCTCAAGTTCAAGACCTGGCTTACGTGCTATTAAATATAAAAGAGTTGCGAGCTTTCATCGATCCGCAGCTGTGGGTCTTCATGTGTGGCTTACCTAGCAATTTCCATCAGTTCGGACTTTTAGATTAGTTGGATAGTGCATCAATTCAATAGTTACCAAGTCTCAATGCTAATGATAAGTGGAACCGAGTCATCACTCAACTTAACACATTAGTCAGATTTAAGCGTCGATCAACTTGAGAGTTTTAACATACGGATAAATTGTTGGGTCAGACTTGTCGAGTCCCACTCTAGGCCAGAACTCCAACAAAACTATGATGTTTCGATGGATGATACATGATCAGTGGAGCAGGCAATATGTGGCGAGAGGGTAGGGCATGACGAGCTAGCGGCGACAACGCCAAAATCGCATGACGACGGTCACGCGGCTACGGCCCGAACTCTCATGGGTCTGACATCTAGGCAGAACACAAATCAAGATGGCGTGTGCATCGTGGCAGTGGCATGATCATCAGGATCACAGCCGAGCCAAGCTCTTGTAAAGGAAATCCACACCGAAGGGCATAATAATCCAAAAAATATACGAATGAAAAAATGGAATCATAGATAGATGTAGAATCCACTTTTCCAATCAAATGGAGGCTAGCCGGAAGCGATGGAAACCTTGCCATAGAGTGTCTTATGAACGCCTATCGCCATTATCCCTTGGCCGACAACGAAAACATTAATGAGGTAGGAAGAAGGCGGAGAGACTTTATTTCATTACGGCATCTTCGTTACCAGCTCCTTCACACCGTTATGGTCCAAGGGTGAAAAACGGTGCTGATGGAACATGGTGGAGCCCTAGATCGCCGCCACTCTTGGAGCAAGCCACAACCTGGTAGATCCTATGTTGCTATCGACTCACCACTTTGTTGTTCTCATTCCAGTTTTTCCAAAACTGGTGAGTTCTGTAGCAAATTAATGATTTTATGAACACGATGTGCTTGTATTTGAGACAGAGATGTGTTGAACATTCCAATTGATCCCCTAGCATTCTTTTTTTTACTTAAAATCTCCTCCTAATGCCTAAAATAATCCTTACTAAGCATACTAGTCTTGAATAATGCCGCGGTGGTGATGTCTGGTATGTAACTGAATTATCACATACCGGGAAGTGCTACGGTATGTAGAGTGGCAGATTTTTGGAAACAGTGGGTAGCACAAAAAATCTGACCACTCATAAGTGATTTACAAGGATTTGTACCACAAGCTACAGAAAATGTGGTATATTTTGTACAAAAAAACTGGGACTTTGGACCACTGTCTGTTCCGAAGTGTAAAACAAGAGAATATCCCTAGAGCGCTGACATCCCCAAGAATCATTCATTCGCGCTCTGCATCAGCTCAAACCACTGCGCAGCAAAAACATCAGCAGATATTAACAGCGCATTCATTTGCTAACGAAGGAATGGCATGAGTTAATATGTGTTGCTACATACCTGTCTAAGCAAATCAGCCAATGTGCGAGGAAGGGCTTCAATGTTCTTCAGCGTAACATAGTAAGGGAACGGAAATGAGTCCATGTATTTTCCCAGGATTAGTTTGTCTCCTTCGTAGCACGCTTCCTGTAAATAAAAAATGCAGTCAGGATTTAAACTATGTGAATTAGGTGGCCGTGCCAACCTGTGTCAGCGGAAGTTTTCGAGTACACACCAGTGAGTTCATAATAGATTCCTCGTGACTATCTAGGAGGACATATGCAATCATTCTCCTTCTGTTTAGAACGTTCCTGATACAGCGCCTCAAATTTTCCTGCTCCCATAAAATGAACTTCAGCACTAAAACAAGAGGCAGTGTTTCACCTGTAAGCAATTCTGACACAGAACTTGATACCTTTTCATGGAACTTGCCATCGGATATTACAAGTATGAGTTGCTGAAGTGGATTTTGTCCGGATGGTGTGCGAGACCTTGCGACAGCAGCATCAAGCATTGTGTTCAGATGCATCAAGAGATCAGCAACTGGTTGATCCTCAATTTTGTTGTCTTGCTCAAAGGACAAACTAGAGATCATCTGCAGAGAGAGAGAGAGATTAGTATTAATTTATTATTGTAAATGAAGGCAAAAGAGACACCCTACCTTGACTCCAGCTTCTGCATTGAAGATCTGATCAAAATCATGCAAAACTTTAACATTCCCTCTTTTCCCGAAACTTGCAACTGCGAACTGCCCAACCTCAAGCTGCGACATGGCCCGACAAACTGTAGCTAATGCTTCAATAGCAACTTTTCCGCACTTGCCCTCGGACATGCTTCGTGAGTCATCAACGGCAATAACTACCTGGTAATTCCGTTTGTTTGGTTTAGTTCGTCTCAACCATATCTTGTCCCTGCGGAAATGGCTTGCAATGTATGGAATAACCTGAAAGAAGATACAATAATGTTCCATCATACAAGTACACATCCTTTAGAGGGCATCCAGAAAAAAAAACATGTTACTACTACGGCAAGGGATAATGAGGATACGTACCTTCTTCATGTTTATTCTCTTTCCAGTTCTGTAATCTCCTTGAAGCTTGCTTGCGAGAGTTGGTTCCATGACAAGGCGCAACTGCTCAGCCAGTTCTTGGGACAACTTCATGGTCGCCAGTTCAAGATTTCTCCAATCCATAATAGTCCTTTTTGTTTCTTCATTAGTGACGTCCAGATCCATCTGAGTAGACATCTCTCTGTCACTGGTTAGGTCATCCAGTTGAACTATCCTGTCATCTGCTGTACGTTGCTTGAATGAGACAACGTCTCCAAAAGTGTCATCTGTTTCACCTTGAACAAAATCCTGAATGGATGCATCAGTCTCCATATCTGTTCCCTCCGATCTGTAAGCGCTTTCAGACTTGTTGGCACGTGATTGCGAAGCTTGAAGATGAGGCACTTCAGGCTTATCATCTCCAGCTATCCTCTCATCAGGTAGTTCCACCTTTTGGACATGGGTTTCATCTTCCAAGTTAGATTGCCTGACTTGGAGATCATCATTGATTTGGTCAGCTGTTGCATCACCTAGTGCTTGAGAGGTGCTCTGTTCACCCTCAGGCACATAACGAAATTCAGTAGCACTCTCATCATCAACATGATGTTCAGTTTCTGGTTGATGATCCTGGGTATCGGCTGAGACTCTTGCCCGTTCTTTCCAGTCCTCCATTGCGTCTCCAATGCTCCTGAAAGGATTTGTCTGCTTGATGTGTGATGATGGAGCATCAGTCTGCGGCTCTGGCTTGGAGTTGGACAACAATCTTGAACCTTCACCAGAGTTGGGCATAGAGATTTCCAGACTAGGCACATCATTGCTTGAAAAATCAACAGAAGGAGCAACTGCACTGCTCATGTCCATGCTGTTCGCCAAGTTTGCTTCAGACTCTCTGTTAGAGTCTGTTTCCACATGGTCGGGTTGTATACCTTGTGAAGGGTGTGCAAGTGACTCGATTTTGTCCAACTGTTGATTCTCCATGTTATTTGGCTCCACATTTCCATCTTCAAGATGATCCCCTTCATTATCCGCCACATTGTCACCATCCTGTGCGGCATCGCCATCCTCCATGTCGTCTGAGGCAACTGCAGTCTCATCTTCTGGCTTGCCCTCTTCTGGGTTGTTATCTTCGTTATCAGGATTGTCAGCATCCATGTCATCAGTTTGTTCTGCGTCGTCCATGTTGATATCCTCGGAATCTTTGTCTGGTTCAGTGAGTTCAGGTCCTTTTCGCTCATCATATGCATCAGCTTTGTTCATTACATCATCAGTATTCTCATCAGTATCCTCGCAATTGTTAGGTTCATCCTCTGTATTATTATTCTTGCCTTGCTCGTTATTATCGGTCTCCATGGGATCTGTCTCCATGGGAGATTCGTCCTTAGCTCGCAATTCCCTATCATTCTCATCTGCCCCCTTGGCTGATGAACCTGATTCGTATTTCTCAGCGGATGTCTTAGAATCATCATCTTCGTTCTTGTCCCAAGATTCCTTGCCAACAACTTCGCTTGCATCACCAGTGTCTCCCATCTGCTTATCCAAGTTGTCTTCGTCCTCACTGCCCGAGTCACTGCCTTCATCCTCAGAAACATCACCTAAGTCAGCAGGAAAATCCTCTCCCATTTCAATTGCTTGATCATCATCCTTAGGAGTTTGATCTGCCTTACATTGAGCATCCTGCTAAATATCAGAAGATGGTTAGCATCACTAAAGAAAAAAAAAATATATATATATATACTATTATTGAACTATTATCTAAGCACACTAACCGTTTCGTTGGTGCCCTCAAGTTGTGATAAATCATCTATTTTAGAGCTTGCACTCTCTTGACCTTCACCCTCACCCATGCCAGTTCCAGTTACTGTTGCATCATTCTGTCCGTCTGAAGCATCTTCAGCTGTATCTTCCGCACAACCAAACCCCTCCGCACATAGATAAATTAAAAGGTCCCCAAGCGCATGAGTCATTTCAGATGTCTGAAACCATTCAGAAAAAAATAACAATTGAGAAGATGAAAAAAAAAACATAAATCATTATAACCAAAGAAGGGAAA
The DNA here is from genome assembly GCA_012064385.1 of Puccinellia tenuiflora. NCBI lineage: Eukaryota > Viridiplantae > Streptophyta > Magnoliopsida > Poales > Poaceae > Puccinellia > Puccinellia tenuiflora. Next base: position 1,558,997 of record QRDG01000366.1, read on the forward strand.
AAGGACAAGCAAAAACTTGATTAAACCAAGACAACCCTTACTCTTCTATGAGCTTCCAGAAGTTCAGAAAGTATGCCTTCAGCTGATGACATGATCACACCCAGCAAAACATGAAGATGCATTAACTGCACCTCTATTATAGAACGCGTCTCAGGTTTATAGTCTACTAGCCTCCTCTGTTGAATAATAATAACAATAAGGATCAGATGGTAAAGCAAAAACAATCCACAGGTAACAAAGGTGCCGGAACATACCACTAAAACAGAAAGTTTTTCACCGGCATCACAGACACGGTCCATTTGAAGACTCATAACATATGAATGCAAAATATCTTTCCAGGAAGTAATATTTCCTTCTAGTGATGATTCTTTAGTTCCATAAGTGGATATCTCAAGACCAGTGAGCTGTCCTACAACACTGACAGCAAGTGTGAAAGTTTCCTTAAAAGCTTCAGTATATGATTCTTCAGGCTTTTGTTCATCAGAGAGTACATGCTTGTCATTTTCAACTTCTCTAGAGAAACTCGCTGTTGTTATTTTCCCCTGCAACATAATGCACGCTTAAGAACCAAACATCCATACAACACAAAAGAAATGCCGGGTTACATCAAATAGTAACACACGAGAAATTCCTCAAGCATGATGTCAAAAATGAAGAGATGGGAAGTTGAAAAAACTATATCCCAGACAAGAGCAAGATATGAGTCCACCTACTGTCACGGCGGAACCAGATATAAATTCTTCCTATTAAACATTTGTATAGTAAGGGATGACTATGGTAAAAAAAAAAAGGTGTACTTAAGTGCATAAAATAGGAAGACATCTACCGGTCACCTGACAAAACAGGGCAACTGAAAAGTTAGAAAAATCAGTAGACTTTCTGTGGGACCTAATCCTACCAAAGCATATATTAGAGAAAAGACAATACATTTAAGCAATATCGCCAGTACAGCTATCAAAATATCAAGGATCCCCTGCATTAGTGAGCATTCATATAGATATTAATACAAACCTTGTCCAATAACTCTTCGAAACGAGAGAGTAAAACTTTCTTCACAGATCTCATTGAAACATCCTGGTGGCATAAGACATGCATATCCTCTCTAAATGTGTCGATAAGCTGGCAATTCGCAGCAACAAGGGACTCCATCTCTATTGTAGCAATAGGCATATTTTTATGGGCACCCGCACGGATATTATTGGATCCAAGTAGTAATTTATCTAATAAATCCTGCAAAATAGAACAGAGTTATTATGCGCATACCAATGAAATTAACTAAGTATAGTACTCGAACTAATTTATTGGACCAAAATATTTGGGTCATGCAAGGAAACAGGGCTTGAAACTCTGAGATGACAACCAAAAGGAAGCCCCCGCTTAACCTGGTTTCATTATAAGCTCATACAAAAAGGCGTAAGCGTCAAAAGAAACAAAAAAGCTTACCTTGGATTCAGAAAATCTTGTAATGAACTTTTCAAAAAAAGTTGACATTGCAGCAATTTCTACTTCAAAGTTTTCACAAGTGGCATGATGACAACCTTTGAAGGTTCTGAGCAACAAGTTGGCGTCCGTAACCATAGCTAGCATACTGTCAAAAAATTGCTACAGAACAAGTGAAAAACACATGTCAAATTAAGCCCATACAATTCATAGTAGTTCAAAGCTTCAGTAGTGGATACCATACCTTTTGCTGCCACATGGAAATTAGCAGTACATTTTGGCATGATGATAGAGATTGGCTCTTCCCTATATAAAAGGATAAGTCATAAGTTTCGCTGACTAAATCTAGAACAGGAAAAAGAAAAGGCACGGATTTACAAGTACCTCCTGAACCTAACAAGAAGATCATATGCCGGAACTGGTTCAGCTGCTCAAATAGATCGTAAGCAAGATGTCTTTGTTCACACAGCATGGTCAATAGATGGTTCATAAAAGATGTAGCCCTATTAACCTGCAAATTGCTCAAGCTGTCAAACCATAAACACAAATTTGATACATGCATCATCTATGCTGTCAAAACACCAAAACTGAAAGAAAAGCAAAAAAGGTATGAACTGACCTCTTCTAAACCTAGATCTTTGTTAAATTTCAAGGAAATTTGTCGAAGTTGTTGCATTGTTGCCAAACATCTGAAGTACTGCTGATTTGCAAGCTTCCAGTCATTTGTGCCCAATATTGTAGAATGAATAATGCTAACATCTTCACATGTTTTCTGTGTGGTCGCTTGTTGGAGCAAATGTGTTACATTATATGACTGCTCCAAAAACAACGGGCTTGGTGCATCCAACTCGTTTCCCCACTGCAGGTAACATCAAGTTGTGTAAGTCAATTTCATAGACAAAACAAATAAGGGATACCACGGCAAGACATCATTTTCTGTTATATATTTTCAGAGCATTCTACAGATATTTTCAGAGCATTCTACAGCCATGAAAATCTGTTTTTTCACCAGTAACAGTACCTCATGACTCACTGGCCTGTGCTTTGAGAGTCCACATTCCTCGAGTGTCTTGAACAAACTGGATAAAGCAGTTTTCTTCTGGTTCTTTTTACCATGCTTCAGTACAGTACCAAAATCAGCCGCATTACAAATCCTCTCAAGTGCATACCAAAAGAACTTCAATCTGTCATTGAGTTCAGTTTCATCTTGTTGGTGGTTCATATTGTGCACAACAGCATACACATCTGTCAGAAAAAAGAACCAAATTCACAACCCCACACACTAGAGGAAAAATGAAGAGACAAAACACACGCAGGGAAAAAACAAGCTGTCACAGAGAGCGGGTCAAACCTTTCACGTTAGGGATTGCAGCAGCATTATCGTTTGTATGCAATAAAGTATGCAATGACAGAGAAGCCTGACTTTTCCACTTGCTGTACCACAAAAACCTGGAAGAAAAAAGAAACCTAAGATGTGATGGTGCAAATTAATAAAGCCTTTATGGTCCTTATTAAGGGACAACCTTTCTCTAAGTTTCTCTGTGTCAACAGGAAACTGTGATTCGGGTATCTCAGGATCAAGCCAAGTTGGAACTTTTCTTGCTGTAGCCTCTTCATTCAGTAGGGCAATGACAGGTTTTTGCAAAATATCCTACGAAAAATATGAAATAGACCAATAAATGTAATTTCCAAAATTATTAGTGAAGATAAGCATAATATCATAGCACTAAACAACACTCCCTCCGTCCCATAATATAAGATGTTATTACCGATATACGGAGGGTGTAGCAGATTAGAACCGATATACGGAGGGAGTAGCAGATTAGAGACCCTATTCTGTACAAGGTTATTTTCTTGTACCATGCTTACTTTTAATAGAAAAATAGATTACAAAAGTGCATATGACTTGCAGGTTGCAGTTGTAATTCCAAGTAGAAAGACTAAGTACAGTAGCTCAGTGACAGTGTTGTTTTGATATGCACAATAAGGTTGCAGAAGCCCTATTAGCAGGTAACTAGAATATTCTTAGCTCCCCAGTATAAACTAATTCATTGGAGAAATAATAAAAATAAGCAATAAGTACATACATTGAACCGTTGCAGAAGCTTAAATATTTTATGCCTTGTCCTCTTGAAATTTTCAATCGATGAAACACTGTACGGATCTTGCTCCCATCGATAAAGCTTGAGCTGATCTTTCAACTCCTTTTCAATTGATTCTTTACCGGCCTCAATTTGCCGATGAACACTAAGTAGCGAAAAAATTATATTATAACCAACCGTTAAGAAATGAGCTTGGAATGACTTCACGTGACAAGAGCTTACAGTGAAAAAAACTGCATGTAGTAGCCAAACACGTTGTACAGAATGTTCTGGATTTTCTTCACTGGAGTACTGTCAGGAGAGAGAAAATATTAGAACAATGATGTACATTCGCAGAATAAAGGAACCAGTTCTCAACACATCAGAAACGCAAAAAGAAAAATCAATTTCTAGAAGTAAAGATGAAGTCACCAATTGTAATGTACACAGCTAACTCTTGACCTCACCTTAAATAAACACCCACACTTGCACCATCAGAAAATTCACCATGGAATGCAAGGAGGAGATGCAAGCGTGTCTTGAATTCCCCAACATTTGATGTTTGAACAAACTCCTCTACGCTGCATTTTGGATCAAACTAACATCAGAAAATATATACACAGGCAATAACAGAGAACAACTGCAGATCCATACCTCTTGATTATAGATGAATCATCATTCTTTGCAATGTCACAAGATTGACAAAGCAAGGCTCGCAACGGAAACCATAGCTGCAGTGGTCAGAATATATATTATGTCAGCCGAAATAAAAACTAATAATAAATACAATGAAATTGCATATTAATTACAAACTCACCTTTGCAGCATTAGTTTCATATTTTCCCTGGACCTCTTCAAGCAGTATAGGCCAACATTCTAACTCAAGCCTTTGCATTGAAGATACAAGCATGAATATCGGTGGAAGATTATCTGTGGGGAAAATGAAATTAGAGCAACCAAACCGCATAGTTTTATGATTTGTGAGATGCTAGAAATGTCACAACCATATATACAAAGCCAACTACGCTAGAACAGACGCTATATCTTGGTACTTGAATAAGGTCAGACACTAGTAAATAATTAGTTCCTACATTTTACACACACAAAATTACCACCTGAACACAAAGATGGAAAACATCTAATACAAATATCACACATTCGTCTTCCTACTGTACAAGTTGTTAAAGTATCAGCCTTTACCTTTTAGAAAGAACTTGGAGTCATTTTCCTGCAATGTTTGAGCTTTCCCGGCCAACAGTTGCAATCCAAGTAGGGCCTTCAATAATATAAGGGGACAGCGAAACAGGAAAGCTTAGTATTTAGCTGAAAATAAATATTATACAAACAATTTACTGGATACCAGACCTTTGAAACTGGAGTGCTCAGGGGCATTGCCAAAAGGGAAGCAGTTATCTCCAATATTTTCAGTAGACCTGGATGACCAGGCCACTCATCTAAAAAGGACCTAATATTCTCTTGAAGTGCAGTTAGTGGCTCAACCATTTTGAACAAAACAGGAGGATTTGGGTCCTGCAAATAAGCAAGTATACTAAATAAGAAGGTACAACTGGTTATCAAGGTACAACTTGCAAGTTGCAAGATCCAATACCTTGTAAGCATTATAACTATTGCTGTCTAGAGCGGCTGCACAAGTTCGTGGATATTCCAGACAAACACGAAGTAAATGCTCAGGCATGAGCTTCTCATCAAGTTTTGAAGACGTCAATTCCGGCAGGCCTGAAAAATAATATCACAAATAAGCCAAATCCAGCATACAACACTCTTTTGAATCATAGACCATGTACATACCTTTCAGTATTCTTGCACCGAAATCGTAGGAGTCTACGAAAGACTGAAGTTTCTGCTGATCACTAACTTGGAATTTTTCAGGCTGGAATAAATTCACCAAGAAAAATATTAATTAGCTATATGAGAATGTACACAGTTAACCGATAATAGCTCTTATTTATTCTCTTTGTTGGTCTCCCGTGTAAAAGAAAATACCATCTAAAAAAGGTTGGGAAGAAACAATGAGCAAAGAGAAAGAAAATTATTATCAACCCCTGTCCCCTTGAACAACCAAATACGCATTCCAACTGCTCATAAAGTTAACAGAAGATGCATCTTTTTTCTCATGTTGCCCTTACCTTTTCAATAAGGTCAGGGGATCCAAACAATTGGTTATGTGTTAATATAATACATTTCAAAGCAGATTCTGGAACAAGATCCCATTTGTCTTCAACAAAACCATCATCAATATCACTTCTCTCCTGAAGAAAACAAGATTGTCAAATAAAAATATAAATTGAAATATAAACAATCATAAGGAATACAAACCATAGGGAAATACCATAATTTTGAAAAACTCGAGCTCTAAATTTTCTTCATTGTCTGGACCAGCATTGCCTTCAGAGTCCATATCTGAAAGTGAAGGCACGTCTCCTTTAAAAATGTCCTGTATATCGATGATACGGGACCTGAACTTGTAATACTGAGAATCGTCAATTTCCCTAGCCTTCACACTAGATTTCATATCGATCCACATGCTTTTAAAATAGTCGAAGATCTCCTTCAAAGACTGGAAAGAGAAACTGTTAAGAGACCACACATTCTCTCCATTTGAGGTTTATAACAATGACGATAGGAGTACATACCAGATAAGAAGTTTTATCCATGATAAGGGAATGACAAACATGGTATGTTGTTCGTATTAAAGAAACATGATGAAATGATACTAGCATCTGAGAATGGGATCTCTGCAATCAATAAAGAAAACGTTACCTAAAAGCTCCATTTTCCAAATCCATATGAAATATTAGAGGCACAAAATTGAACAGGATAGAAGACAATTCGATTCACTAACCACTTTGTCTGCAACTTCACCAACATTTAACTGACTTGAAACACAAGATAGCTTCTCCAATATGTGCACATCACTGGACTGACTGTATTGAGTTTCCAGTTGATCACCCATTGAATAATTTGTTAAATCTGGAACGCCCACTAAGGCCATTCCAGCAACAGATCGATTGGGAAACTGCATAAAAGCAAAAACTGCACCCTGCAGCATAGAAAATGATTGCAGTACCGCCATTAGCATCATGTATCCAACCCTTTAACGTTAGCCGAGGACAGCTACAGATTGATGAAGTGACCTAATTTGACAATATAAAGTGCGCTGTAGAGTATATCTATTCTAAACAATTATCGGTAGACATCCATGAAGAAACCTGCATATTTCAACTACATCTCCAAAATATACATACCAGAACCCTTTCAATATCATCTTCTTTGACCTTCTTTAAATATTCTCTCTCAAGAGAACCAGATAGAGCAATTGCCAAGCCAAGTTTCATTTCGTATACGGCGACTTGCACTGGTTGAATCAAATCAACATATTCCCCATACTCTTCTGTCAGCCTCTTGATAAAGTTTCCTGATGTTATCTGTCATAGAATGATTGCAAGACCAGTTGATTTTAACTGCAGTTACTGAGGAGTGAAAAGAGAAGAACAAAACATAGCCCCAAGGCCAATAGGAGATAGAAGACATTAAAATGAGTCCCAAGAAATCTCACCTGCCAATTGAAGATTCTATCAAACTCCAATTGACCAGCACCTTTGCAGTTTAAATGAATTAATAGATCCTTGCAGTCAGACAACCGTTCCTCAAACTCACAGCACGCTGCAATCAAACCCTTGTGCTTAGACTGTTGAGGTCGAAATACAACCTGCAGAATAGTATACGAGGATAAGTACAAGTGTTTTCCATTCCACTGCACACATGGATAGACCACATCAATAAAAATATGTATTGGGTGTAATGCAAGATTGCATATTCATATTGAGGTCTGGCCAGCTTCCATCTTACAAAATATGGCAATCGGTCCGAACATTTATCTCAACCAGCTATTCCGGTGTGTAGCATCACCAATTCACTACCATGGCAAGCAAATTGCAGAGAAAAACATGCATTATGCATGTTACTTTAGGAGACAAGACATTTATATAGCTGAAGTCATCCCGTCCACGACCACCAAAGAGATTAAAACGTTGGAAAAACACTAGGAGCTATGTAAAATCGGCAAATTTCAGAGTACGGAACAACTAGAACTTAGAGATGAACAATAAACACTGGATGCCATGCAATTATAAGAAGAGAACCTTTGCCCGCATGTTCTTCTCTTCAGTTTTCAGCTCTTGCATTAACTGTTGAGCCTGAACATCTTCTGCTGAGCTACAGCCAGCCAATTCTTCACATTCATGGTGTACCTATTAGAAAAACAGACGCCGTAAATTTATTAGACTTTTTGTTGACCAAAGGATTCTCACGCAACATTTTTCTAGAAAATAGAAACAATCAAAACAGTTTTACCATTAACAATATAGAAGGATCTTCTAGGAATAAATGAAACAACATAAAAATTTGGATTGTATGAGCTCAACGATACTTGCTATGGTGAACCCATGTTCTAAACAAAAAAGCATACTATTGCACAAAACGACTTATTCAGGGCACAAATTTCAAGCCATGCGCCAAAGCAACAAAAGATTTTTTACCTTTCCCTCGAGATCCAGGAGCGAAATCTTTTCCAGAATCTGAGAATGCTTAAAAGCAGATACGAATGTAGGATCTGGATTGTATGAGCTCAACAATAACTGGAACCGCAAGTGGCCAATATACACCCAGGCAGCCCCAAGATGCAATAAAGAGTCTGCAAGACACAAAAGATATTTAGAAACAAAAGGTACAGCATCTGCTCAAATGAATAGAACATCTGAACCACTAATGAGAGCAGAAGTCAAAGTCATGTAGTAAACAGCTCACAGTGCAACTGTTCTCGGTAGTCAATCTGTATATCTCGTGTTACACAAGCTACTGAGTTCTATACAATTGTACCAATAAACGACATTGGGCAAACAGTAAACATCGAACCAGAAAGCAGCACCAATTGAGCTATCCAATAAAAATTTGTATATTTTCCGTCAAACATTTATCATACCAAGAAGTTCAGATACTGGTTGTGGCTGAACTGTAAAATTACAGAAACCATAAATCATTCATTGACTACTAAAGATCTAAAAAAATGATCATACCATATGAGCGCAATGAGTACAACTCCAGAAGCAATGACCCTACGAGTTTATCTGGCCCTGAAAGTGAAGCCAGTACTCCGTGACTTGAAGAAGATAGCAGTGCACAAGCAGTATGTAGGCCTTCTTTCTGTGATGGAGACAGATATACATGAACATGCAAAGCACCAGAAAAAGGCTAGAAGGAAAACTGACAAATAATTGCAGGAACAAAAAACTTACGAAGATAACATGTATTTGGACTTGGGTGGTTTTATATTCGTCAGATTTTTGTATGGTTAACAACTAAACAGAATCAGTGGTTCATGTTTAAAGTCATGAATCATGAAGTCATGAACAAGCAATGAGTACAATAGATGGATACAGACTTCAAAATCACCATTACCATTCATTACAAAGTAGTGTATCCACAAATTTTCTGAACAGAAACTAATAAGTTTCAACAGCAGCTTAAAATCTAAACCAGCAAAATTGTTGCAACATACACTGGTAATTTATGTGTCAAACAAAAGAATGGTTGTTTGTCAGCTAAAATGGTGGATTAGATTACATGAATGTTAAGGTAATGGTACGTGAGACTCTAAACAATATCACGAGGATGACAACAACCTCTAGATGATTTGCCGACTTTTGGAAGAGGATGTACTCCAACTGCTTGTACTCGTCTTGCTTGAAATGCTTCTTATGGACAAATATGATCTGCAACGGATAATCAGCACAGAGAACTGAAGAGAGTGGGTGGACACAGAACACAGATAGATAGACCATTACCTGTTTAAAGAGAGAATCAGCAGAGGAGTAGAGACTGCTAACTAAGTTTCCCGCGTTAGAGACGCCTTCCCAAAGGTTTCTAGATGACATTCTAAGCATCAAACAGTTCTTCTGATAATCCATCACACATAAATCCCCATGGCTGCAGACACAGACAGCAGTAAACATCCGCATAATTACTTCCTAGCAGTAGTGCATACGAGTAGAAGCAGTGCACAACCACTATGCACTCAATTACTTCTAACTGAATAAAAAAAAGAGTTAAGGGATAAATGAAAATAGCATCGTACATAATAGTATTAATGGCATCCATTTTTGTCAGGTGTGCTAGATCACAGGTTTCATCATGTGTAATAGGGAGCAGGGCCTGAAATGAATAAAATCAGTAGGGAAGAATAATGGTTGTCATAAAATAATTTCGGAGCTATATGTAAAGCGAGGAGAAACACCTTTGGACTTCCAGAGCAATAAATCCACAAAGACGTGTGATAGTTGTACCACATTTGAAGAAGCGAACTAGCAACTTTTACATGGACTGCACAACATTTAAGTGTCAACTTTAAGTTATAACAAAAATAACCACACAACTGTGACGAGCTATGTCCAAAATACAGATATTGTTTTACCATTATCAAATGTGGCCCAGGCATTATGAATCCACGAAATAATCTGATGTTGAGTAAAGTCCAAAGGAGATCTTGACGATAACTCCAATGAGTAGTCCATAGCATACTTAAGCAGTGCTTCTGACTTTGCAATGATCTGAAACGAAAAATTGCATAATATTACAAATGTCTCTGCATCCTACAGATTCTTCACATAAAATACTCAGTTGCCATGGAAAAATATTATGAAAATAAACATAAAATGGTTTCAAAAGCCAACAAATGTTACACTCAAGAATGTCAATGGACAGGACAAAATCATACAAAAGTTGGTGGGAGGGAGAGACAGAGACCTGATGAATTTCAGAACAATCTAGTTGTGTGCACTTGGATAGGCATTGAAGTAAAGCAGTATCCAAGTTCAAGCTCTTCAAGTTGAGCAAAGGAAGACTCGCTAACCAACCACTGAAACCATTGGTGTTACATAAAATACTGGATGAGACTGAGCAACAGATTTTTGTTTCAGCAATTGAAGTCTTTGACAATACTCGATTGTTCCTTTCACAGTCAACCTTTTCAACAAGCATCTATATCAAGAAAATGCTGTAAGACAAAAAAATCATGACAGAATCCATCTTAGAAAATGACAATGAACAAAAAAAAACCTTATGGATTTCATCCAACTTGGCAACAACTGTACAGTCCTCTTCCTCATATTGAGTTGCAGCGACAAAAGCCACAGATAGACCTTGACAAAAAGACAATAGAATCATTAAAAAAAACTCACCATTGATGGATCAAAGTGTTCAATCTGGAAATAATCTACTAAGCAGATGCACTGCAAAAATATAAGAAAACAAAAGACTTTGATATTTAAACAAAATTGTGCTTCAGTACATCTAAAAGAGCAAAATGCAATCAACATAACAGAAACTAATCTAGGATAAGAGTGGACTGCCTCTGAGTATAAAAATATAAAAGAGAAAATCGTCCATCATTTTGTATTCTAGGAAAAAAAGTAGCCTCAAAACGATCTCTTCAAATAATGTAAGTACCGTCCAATGCAAGGCGTCTAAGATCCTGATTGGCTGACAACATGGCATCAATTATTTCTCCTTTATCTGCAACCAACAAAATGTAGTCAAATTTGGATGGTGCCTACATAAGCATGGGTGATGTTTTAGCTGCCAAATCCACAATATATTACCATCAAGACGTTTCTTTGAAAGATTCATCCTTGGCCAAACAAATGCACAAAATGCTACAATTTCTTGAATTTTGTAGAAGACGCTGCCAGGTGATGGTACAAGAGGATGACCACCATGAGCCCACAAAGTTGGTTTGCTATATTGTAAATTGAAATCTTGGAGATTGTTTAGATTGACGCTTTCCATCTGTATGATTGTGGTGTCAGTTTGCAATCAGTTAGTAAGTGTCACTTGGAAAAGAAAAGGATAACTTACCAAAAAGACACCAACTTCTATTGGGAATCTTGGCTGTAGCTTAAGTATTTCTTTCCTCAAAAGATTCCAAACAACTGGTAGGCCCTCAAATTGAGATGAAACTATCATCTTCCAAATCGACCTGTGATAATCCAGGAGACGAGTGTATATCTGCAGCAGCTTCCGAGATTTCACAATCATCTTGAGTACCTCATCCTCCAAGCATCTGAGGGACTTCAATGCCGGCAACAGAGTGGCTTTTAGCACACCATGATCGGAAAAAGTTGTCTCAGAATGCCATTGCTGTAATGTAAGCCGCAGCAACCTCAAACCATTAAGAGCACGATGAAGCCGCTTTTGGCAAGCTTTAAGTGTGTCACAACCTGCCATATCTAACAATTTCATCGACAGCAATGGAATAGGATGAGCAGCAACATCAACCTTGTGATAAGCAATTATTTCCCTGTAGCATTCGAGGATGCTTTGCCAAATAGGATGCTCACTTAATTGCTTAAGAATATTAGCATAGTTTCCAAAGAAGCTGCAGTACGGCTGGAGCAGGCAATCATACCACTTAAACCATATGCCATACAATTCAAGATCACTTATCGTAGATTGCTTTATTACCCAGTTTGCAGCTATCAAAAGCTTCTGATCAGCTAACTCTGAATTGAATACCCCAGTTACACGAGTCTTGGCAAAATGTTGAATGGACAAAGTTGGAAATTGCAGTGCAGTTAAGCTTGAGGCAGGAAGAATAGATGGGTGGATGTTACTAATAGGTCCCAATAAAGATGAACTACCTTCAAAGTTGCTTATTTGATAAGCAGCATACTGGGCACCCAATGATTGTAGATACATGCAATTTCTTTGGACGCATGATTCTTTTGAGTACCAAATGAAGTCCCTTAGTTTGTGTTCACTCGGCCAACCACCAGGCAAGGACAATGAAAACCCATCATGCGAACCAGCTGAAAAACCATTAAAATTAGTCAAAAACCTTAATTTTCCCTCCTTGACAACATCAGATCCATCAACTTGACCCAAGGATGGTAGGTAAGTGTGTTCCCAACTTAGATGGAGGCTCCAAATGAGCTGATTTCCTTTAATAAGAAGCTGTTGGAACAGTTGAACCCATCGTGTGATCTCAAGAAGTGTAATACTTATACCAAGGCGTAAGCCAGCAGCTTTTGCATACAAGTGTGCTTCAGTCATTGACGAAATCAATTCCTTTCTTGGTATACCACAAGAAATTAAAAATCTTGTCACGTCTTTCCTCTCACTATCCTCGGGCACATAGGTGCATTTTTCCAAGCACCAACTTTGCTCCATCAGAAAGATCTCCACTCCTCTGTTTCGCATGGCTCTTGAAACTTCACCATACTTTGCATTAACTGTCAAAAACATTCGGAACTTGGAATGGGCCTCGAGAACTACAGGATTCCCATCTACAAGACCACATTCATTGACTACAATGGACCTTTCTTGCTCAACCAAAGAATTTATCCTATCAAGCACCTGACAGATCAAAGGAAATAAAATAGAAAATTAGCAAAACCAAATTGCAAGATAAATGGCAAAGTACAAGAGATTAGTAAACATACAGTAGGATTACACAAATTTGCATTGTCCAGAACAACCCATTCACCGCATTCAACGGCCCTGATCAAATCCCCAGCAACCCATTCAAATTTTACTTGTTGGTGTGTGTTTTCTTTCTGCTGCAAGCTGTAGATGGACTTCAGTGTTTTACTCAGCTCATCTTTGGTGAATGATACCGGCAAGTCATGCATTTCCAGATCAGACTTCATTTGCTCAACTATGTCAGTGACCAAGATCAATGGTGGCAAAGATGCACTCTTGCTCATCTCAATAAATGTGGAAGTACGAATTTTAGAGTACTTCTTTGCAACCACAAATTCAAACCATTTCACAAACAAAGCCTTCTTGTTCACAATGAACTCCCTCCAATGTATATCCATACTCAGGCTGAAATATTCGTCAACATAATGCTCAACTTGTGATATGACCTCTTTATAGTGCCTAAAGAAGTTATACTGTTCAAAACATCCCAGCAATTCTGACACATCAGTTGCAGATGACAAATTCAACTCATGCAATGTATTGCCAGACAGCTGAGCTAGCAAGCGGATCAATGAAGTTTTCCCAGATGAGTGCTGTCCAACAAGAATGCACAACCAACCTTGATGGATGCAGTGGATAGCAGCTTCAAGGCTATGAAGAATACTAGGAAGTATGTTAAGTTTGTTACTGTGAACTTCATATGACCGGAAGCTATTTCTTCTAATAGACGCACTTCCAACAGCTAAGCAATTCGCATCGACATAAAGCATTTTCGACTGATGAATGCTGGGCTTCATTCGAAACACTTCTTCAAAGAGCTTGAGAACTTCATCACGGTCCATTGCAGTTCGCATTCGTTGAAGGTAGACAGTATTTAAAAAGCAGTCATTCTTCGAAGTATCTGGCGAACCTGCTATAATCTCACAAGACCTAATAATATCACGAAGATTAAATTCCCAAGGAGAACCTTCTCGGCCATACTTTCTTTGTATCATAGTATCCATGAAGAGCCTATTGTTAAAGTGAATCAAATTTCTGAGGAGATCTTCACTGAGTAATGGATATTGTGATTTACATATGGAAAAATAATCTTCTTCTTTAATTCATCAGCATAAACCTTGGTGAAGCGGTTCAGGAAGGACTTGGGAAGGCCTTTCCGCCCACCACCCTGCGACGAAGGATTCTGGCACGCAAAGACACGAAATGACGGTGGACATTTGTAAGTTTGACCAAGCTCAGGTATATAGACCTCTGCACGGTGGTCCAAAATGGCATTGAGACCTTCTAGGACAGATTGGGGAGCCAGATTGATTTCATCCAACAAAACCCAACTTCCATTCTTTAAAGCCTGAAGAAGAATACCATCAGACCAGGCAAATTCTATTCCATTCTCCCCTTCAGCTGGCAAGTCTGAACCTAAAAGATCCATCATATCTGTCTGCTCCGATAGGTTTATTCGTACAACTTTATGACCAGACGATTTAGCTAATGCCACAATTAAGCTTGTTTTTCCAACTCCAGGGCTACCTTCTATGAGAAGAGGTTTTGGTAGTTGCATGCCACGCAATACTCGCAAAACATTCTTACTAGGAGTAGGTGCGGTAAATTCATATCCCAGCTGCTTACATTCAAGATGACCTTTAGGAATATAAAATGGTGCGATGCCAAAATGATCTGTATGATTACAATCAACATAAACTTTTCTTATATCATCACCCCAACCATAATTCTTTAGATCATTCAAGTCTGAGTTCAACGGTTCCCCCTCAACCTTCTGTAGCTCTTCTAGAAGTAAGGACAGGCAAGTCCTTCTTAACTCGGTAGCCTCAGATTTAGAAAAATTCATTCCCAATGCGAGCCCATCAAGCAATATAAGGAACAGACCATGTATTAAAGCTTGTTGTGGTCCAAGACTTATCTCTGTCACGTTGATAAATGAAATCCAGGATAGAAGATCTCTTATGGTGAGCATTCTTCCAGTCTGCAATTGATTGAACCACTTCCAGAAATTAACAATGCAATCTCCAAAGCGAGAGAGCTCGGCTTTGCTGAACTTATCTGTAGCTATGCCCTTAAGTTCATCAACATCCGTAACAGCAGGAACCCATAGTTCTGTGAATCGATTTCTCAGTGCTGGAGAAAGCTCTTTTTTCCCATAGTCACCACCTGGATTCATTGTTGCAAGGATAAAAAAGTTTTGATGTGCCACAATCTTCTCTAGCACAGAACCACCTTTCTCAGCCAGTGACTACAAAAACAGAAAAAGAAGACACAATTGAACATAAATTTAAAAAATGAACCAGGAGAAAGAGTAGTACAATATTCAATACAATTCACGAATCAAAGACCAATTGCAGGAACTGGATACGCAAATGCAAGCACAATAAAGATATCAAAAGGCAATTTACTTATAGAAAAGACACTTGCAAAGCATTTACAATTTTACAGTCAGTGAGATCCAGCAATCCCAAATGTACAATCAATCTCGCATTGCTCAACTGATGAAACCAATAACTAAGGAAATTGGTGAAAACCAGTAACTAGAAAATGTGGAAATAGTCGTTAACAGTCCTTCTGATGTTAACAGTCCTTCTGTTGATTTAGAGTAGCCTGGTAGATATAGAATTTTAAGGATTGCTAGGGACGTGAGTTTTGGCTAGATTGGATTGTTACGATAAGAGTTGGGTCTTAGCAGGACAAGTCAAGCCTATAGAAGGAAATAAAATTCATGAGCACAAGCAGTAAGAAAATATCCTTGCACTCGATTTCCTATCTCTCAAATCCCTCTAGCTTTCTCACCTGATCTTCCTTTGCATCATGTCAAGAGAGATCAATAAGGAATTTAAGCTTAAAAAACAATACATTGGCTAAATCAATGAAAAACTCTGGTGACTATTTAAGAAAATTGTATGGGAGTACTATTCTTCAGAAAACTGAACTTAATAATATCAGCAGTGCACATGCACAAATAACATTTAGAGTTTATCATATTGTAGGTCCCTTAAGTTGAGTAACTTAGGCCCTTAAAATTTCCAAGTTTATTATCTATTAGATGCCTGAACTGTCAAGGTTGTATCAATTAGGTACATAAGCTTGCGACTTGATCCACTAGGACCCTAAACTTGCACTTCTACTCCTCTCATTATCCATGTGTTGCTAATTTGGTAAGAAAAGCATGCAGTTCCAATAGATATTTGCAAATTAAGAAGGCATACCAATTTTCTTTCAGGTTCCAGAACACTGTTCAACCGTTCAAGCACACTGTCATCGGCCAAAGAAATTTCGTCAATAAGGAAAAGATCTCCACTCTTCATTGCTTCAACAAGTGGCCCATCCTGCCAAAGAAAAATTTGCTGCCACTTCTGGTGGAGATGCGTCAATTTCAACTTAATTTGCTCCATGCCATCAAGCTCGTGAGGTTCCACCTCCGGAAAAAGTTCCTTTTCTTTTCTGTATCTATCAATTATTCCATTTATATGATCTATGACGCTAACAGCTCCAGATATATCAGAGGGAAATAGCTGTTAACAATAGAAAAATCAGTTACCCTACTTTGGTAAGTGTTCATAACCTATCATTGAAATACCACATGCTAAAACCAAAAAACATACCACATCTCCTGCAACATGAATGAATATTTTCATTTCCTTCATTGTCGAAATAAGATGTTTAAATTCCAGGGCTATTCTCGACCTATCACGCACAGGACAAAATCCCTGCAAGTAACAATCATGCAATTATGCTAGTGAACCAAATCTATGAAGCACAATACAAAAATACATTTCGTAGTAAAATTGTAGTTGACACAAAACTGACCCCAATGAAGTCTGATGTCTCAGTATACTGATGGCAGTTCAAAATATGTAACTTCACTCCAAGAACAGCACTTAAGACCTGGCAAACTGTTGTCTTCCCACCGCCAGTTTCACCAACAAGGAGGACAGGTTCCCGTGACCTGTAACAGCGCTCAATAAGGAAGTACAGCCTCCACATACTTTTTGTCCAAGTGATACTGCAAGCACTCAAAAAGATACTTCATCAGATCAGGAGTATGCAAAGCACACACTGAAGTATAAAGTAAACAAGAACTCACTTTCCAAAGCTTTCTTGTACTCTCTGTCTTATAGCATGAGGAAATAAGTTACCGCCATAGATGCCCTCCTGCAGAAAAAAAAAAACTAGATTAGACAACAGACTCAATAGCCAAGAGACAATAAAAGTACAATAAATATGCCAAGCAAGAAGATCAACTAGATTTTTCACATTAAATAACAGAGACAGGTTACTGCAGATGTAAACATTGCTGAAAGAATTAAGGAGATATTTGGTGGAATGAGATTGTTCGCCAAGTCAAATAACATGCTTCTAGTAGTAAGTCAGCAAATAGCTTCCAATGTACTACAAATTTCCATACATGTATCAATGCTAGGAACTACAAATCTGAAGCCTTGTAGTACAGCACGGTTAAAAATAAAAATATTTCAGGTTGAAGTGTACCACAATTTTACATTGAGTACCTACTAAGTGACATGCATGCGTTTTCAGGGATTGTGTGGTTATAGACCATAACAAAAAAAATTGTTTCAATATACTACCTCCGTTCCATAAAAGAAGGCGTATAAATTTTATCAAAAGTCAAACTATGTAAAGTTTGACTAAACATTAAAAGAAAAATATCAAACTTCATAATGTCAAATCGGTCTTATTAGATACATCATGAAATATACTTTCATAATATATCGATAGAATAATAAAATTACTGATACTTTTCTCTATACACTTGGTCAAAGTTTACTTTGTTTGACTTTAGAAAAAACTTACACGCCTTATTTTCAGGAACGGAGGTAGTACAGACCAACATTATGATTTACGAGTAAAGTGTTCTTTAAGAAGTGGGTTTTCATCGATAACATAGATAAGGAAGCTGGAAAAATGAATTGTTAGCAATATACCACAGAAAGATTAAACCTACCGAGTTATATAGATCAGGGATGTTGATTTTAACACGTAGGTTGCGTTCCAGTGCTTCTTGAACAACAGCTTTCTCATTGTCATCCCTTAATCTCTCCGCAAGAAGTAAATAGCCATCCTTAGCCAGATCTTCATATGATCTCCCCTCAAATGTTCGGTACCGATTGGCCCAACGAAACAAATCTCGTGGTGTAATGAAACCATGTCTGCCAGCAAACACTCTACTATTTTGTCTATGCATTTGCAAGTCTTTCATAACTTGAACCATTTTTGTGGCATAACTGCGAGCAACTGTACACCGCTGCTCCAAAATTGTGATTAGCTCATCTTCTGGTATTTCATCAACATGCACTTCAATGAAACGGTTGCGGAATGCTCTAGACAGCATTTTGCGCCCCCCATAAAGCACAGGTGGATTTTGAGTAGCAAAAAGCATAAAGTCAGGATGAGCAGGAACAGTCTCCTGAAGCTCTGGAACAAACAGCTCCCTATTGTCATCTAACAGCCTATTTAAAGCTTCTAAGACATCTGAAGGTGCAAGATTTAGCTCATCCAACACAATCCAGTGCCCCTCACGCACAGCCTTCACCAGAGCACCCTCCTGAAACTGAAGCTTCCCTTGACTGTCGTTGACATATGTACCAAGATATTCTTGAAGATCAGTATGCTCATGATTGTTGATGCGGACAAATTCATGGCCAGTTTTTGCAGCAAGATACCTTACTAGGCTAGTTTTGCCGCTTGACGTTGGACCTTGCAGGAGTACAGGGTATTTTTTTATGTAAACAGCACGGGCAAGGTTAACTATGTGATCAGTAACACTGCTGGTTAACACATAGCTGCACAAAAAATCGTCTGATTCCGAAACATCCAGTTGCTTAGATTTTTCCACAAAGTAATCAGCAAAAGAAATGCTTGGTGGCACTCTTCCATTTAACAAGAGAGATACTATCAAATTCTTAATGATTTTTGCACTAGGGACATCCAGCATTGTAAGAAAGAACATACAGAAGCCATCATAAAGAGATTTCCTGAAGCCAAATGTTTTCTCTGCGGTTTTTACATAACCTAGTGCGCGAGAAAGAGATCTCAGAGTAAACTGGGGCTTTTGATTAGCTCCATCCTGCAGCTTCTCTTCGGATTCCTTTTTTGCTGCTTTATAAAAACAAACAATGTTATCTATAACTCCTTTAGCAGCATGCAGACCATCCAGATATTTACTGACAAAAAGACGGAGATCATCATCATCCATAAGATCATCAACAAAGCATTCTGTAAATCTGCTTCTAAAAGTGTACGGCAACTCTCTTTTCCCAGCATCAGTTGCTGGATTCATACAGGCAAACATACGGAAGCGATGATGGCGCTCAATATAATCCACATCACCCCTTTCAGCCAGGCACAGTGTGCCCATCTCTCCATCCAGTACAGCACCGATTCTCTGAAGAGTCTCCGGAGGTGCAAGGTTAACTTCATCAAGCAAAATCCAATGACCATTTCTTATAGCTGAAACGAAAGCACCCTCCACAAATCGAAACGACATGCCAGTGGTTGAGCCAATTTGACTACAGGCAGCATTTAGCCTGGAAGAAAGGGAGCCCCAGTCAGATATAACTTGAGAAGGCAGCTGCCTTTTTCTCTTTGAACCAACGTTGACCTTGTAACTTTCTTCAAGTAGCTGCTGAACTTTGTCTTGGGAAGGCAGCAGCCTTTTTCTCTTTATACCAACGCTGACCTCGGAACTTTTTTTAAGTAGCTTCTGAACTCTGTCAGCACCTTTGGCCAAACGTTGTAGTAACTTTACCCAATTCTTCTCCATTACATATGAATCATAAGAATGTAATATACCTTCATTTTCCTGAACAAGCAAACAATTCAATCGATAAATATCGATTTGACAGCACGGTTGATGTATATAAATGTTAGGTTTAAGAACAAAAGAACCCTGGGCCAATAATCCATCTCAAACCAACCTTCCATAGACTTGAAGGTAACTCATACAACTTATAAGCCACATAAGATAACATTTTTTATTTTATGTAACAAGCTAGCATGTTGAATATTCGATCTATCAAAGTATTAGAAAGAATAACCAAGCTACCGAGCCAATTGTAGGACAGATCAAAGAAGTTTAAACATGGGGTGACACCAGGAGAACCAAGCGATGGCCTCACCTTCGCAGAAAAACTTCGACAAAAAAGATCTTTGAACTCTATATAAAGAGGAAAGCATATTGACCGATCATCTGTCGGCTTAAATCCACCGAGGAGATCCGATATATCACTTTGCTGGCTTAAGTTCTGAAAATATCAAGACAAAAAATTATAACCATGCCGTAAAACTCGAATATTGTGTGACCATGATAGAAAGTATGATCTGCAGTTCTTTTCCAGCACACATTTTGGACTTTCTATGTCACAGTGGACGCGGGAAATGCAGTTTTCATGCCATTTGCTGATGAAATTTTATCCTCAAAAATTTTTGCAGAACAGTCAAACATGTTGCACTTAGGCATTCTATCGAACATGCTGTGCCTTCTGCAGTGGGACTGGTGAATGAAAATGATAGATTGATAGTTCAGGAGATTCATGGCTTTATGTGATTTTGATTCTTTGGAATCTCATGGTAGGTATAATCAATTATTGGGTAACGAATATGATGATCACCGGTTTTGCAACGGTAAACAGGCAATTCATTAAGATAAGATAATTATAATACTAACAAATTTGATGATCACCAGTTTTGCAACAGTAAACAAGGAATTGAATCAGTATAGATAATTATGATATTATTTGTCCATACCACCACGGTCAATGGCCGTTTAAGCCAGGTAGCAAGATTTTGCACAAGAGTAGTCTTCCCCGTGCCAGTTTCGCCAACGAGAAGAACAGGCTCGCTAAACTTTACTGAACATGCAACCCTCTCAAGAACTTCTAATGCACGGCGAATATCAGCAAAAGGCCCCTTCTGAATCAACGCCTGCATATTGGAAACCCAGAATCAGCAAACAAATAGAAGTTTAAGAAATATGTAATGAAAAAAGCAATGTTCATTACTGGTTTGTCACCGCACTGTAGCGTAACTCTGCCAACTTGCAAGTCAGTGTGTCGAGCCTGTGCATTAGGAATGATTACTACCAAAACTTAATGATCAGAACAGGTGTTATATATATAGAAACTTAGTAAACATGCCTGTATAATGGGCTTGTCAGTAGATTGCATGGTTTCTGCTAGATGAGGAACACCCAATATGGTAGCAATTTCTCTTGCTACATATAGCCTTTTCTCCGGAGATGATAGAGAAGCAGCAAAAATATCAGAAGCCTGGATAAAAAAGACAAAGGGTCGTTTAATTAACTGATACAAAATTGTATAATGGGAGCTGTTTCTTATGAATCATTTCCTCCCACTAGGACAATAACATGACAATGTGAATGCATGCCACTTTTTCCATATGCTCTTCAGTGTACTTACATGCAAGTGCCTTTACCCAGGCAGCACTACTGTTTTAGATAATACTACATAATCATAATGTAAGTTATTAATAATGTTTTGCAATGTGCTGGAAGTGATAATTATATCCAGATTTGAAAATGAATATAACAACACTTCACTTCTCGAAATGGCATATTCCTGAAATACTCATTTGTCAAAACAGGCTTTAAAATACACCCATCGGGAAACATGTTATTCTTACTTTTGAATCATATCCAAGACGCGACTCAAACCAGCTAATTTTCATCACAGTAACAATGTAATTCTTACTTATATAATAGTATGAAGTATAAATTATTACAGCCAACCCATACATTTTGAAGTGGCTAATCTGACTAAGTGACTAACACACAAAACTTTTAACTGCACGCTTCCCACTATGACATGTTTTAATGACCATAGGGAGAACATCAAACTATATTAGAAGATAGAAAGAGAAAGAACCTCGTGATAGATGAATTTACAGGCACTAGATGCAAATCCCAGACCCTCAAAGTTGAGATCAACGCCCACTATTCTCTTGCACCATTTGAGCAGGTCCCTATAGATGGATTATGAAGTTTGCATCTCAAAAAAGATTATGAAGTTTGTTCTTAAGAATGGGATAATAAACAATGCTGCAAGAAGTATGCACCTTAATGAAAATCTGTGCACAATGCCATCAGATAAACCTCCAGCTAAGTTGAGCCCACCAAACTGGTATGATACCATAGAGTTGACCTTTTCAAAGGTATCTACAAAACAGATGATGCATTAATTACGCAGTTCAAATCCCCAGCAAAACAATGATAGAAGATGATTTTATCTACCTATGAGCTTAGAGGAGATGGACTCCAAGCTTGGGTAGCATCCATTAACTATATTAACCATGTCTTCCCGCTTAGGTTCACGCAGCATCACTTTTCTCCACAGCGCACTATAGGTTAATCTTCCTGATGAAAAGAGATAAGCAATGATGACTGTGAATTAGCAGTCACTACTTTGCTCATTAAACATGCAAAGTCTTGGGGTTGTAGAAATGTAATACTATCACTGTGGGGTTCAATGAGAAGTTATATCCTGTTGGTTTATGTAATTTTCAACGAAACAGCTAGGAGCACATAAATTGTTAGAGCGTAGTAAAGCAGACGTAATTACACAGTAATTTAACCAAACAAACGAACCTTCTAGGGCATGTGAAACATCATGCTTTGACGTGGTCACCGTAGCAAATAAACGGAAACTCTCAGCAACTTCAACTGCCTGTGTTAGAAATTTCAGAATTAGTAAGCATCTGCAGGTAAGTGACAAACCATGGCAAGTTACATAGGTATTCTTCACTTCTAACATGCACTAGAACAATTGCATTATAATGATGTCAAACAAACAGAAGGCAAAGGCGAATTTCACCTCTGCGTGCCCAATTGAGAAGGAGCTTGAACCTTCCAATAAAGGTAGTAATATTGACTGCACATCAGTGGGCGCCTTGTCGATGTCTTCAAACACAATCCAAAACCCTTTCACAATGGCCTATCCACCAACAAGATGGTAAAGATAAATTTATAGCAAGAATCTCCAGAGGGTTCAGAGAGGGATCATTACCTGTGTGAGAGAACCAGGAGCCCACTTGAATTCACCAGGGACTTCCGTGCAAATGTAACTTCCTATTAGGGTCCTGCCATCCATTTGCTCGTCCATGTGGATAAAAAGTACTGCGAATATAATTAGTAGTTAGCACTAAGTAAAGAAATGCACTGAGAACTAGCAGTGATCTCAGGGATGATTGGATTTGTCCACAAGTGTTGAGAAGATGTACCTTTGGTTAGACAAAATAGTATGAAAGGAGTAAACCATAGATTTGGCTAAACTACTTCGGTAACAACAAAAGTAAACAGGGAGTTAAACTTTAGTCCATCGCTGGAACACCAGACAGATTCAATTAACAACTTCGCACATCAAAAAAGTTTCAATGACCATTCTATGCATTTTCGAATGGAGGAATGGAACTACATCAAATAAAGACATTTCTATGAGGTTATTTTGGAAACTGGTGGACCAACAACAGGCACACAGCAACCATCCGAATTGGGACAACCCTTTTTCCAATGTGGCTGTCTAATTGTCTCATGAACATGGCTGTCTTTTTGTGACTGCCTAGTGCAAGTGTCAGCACATTAGCAAAACTACATGAAGCAAATTTCAGCTCAGAAACACGAACAGAATGCTTCGCTGAAAACTGTAATGGTGTATATAATTGGTATGCAATAGTTTATATATACGCATACTCCTTCTATACATGTGTGTAAGTGTATAAGCCCATAAAAATATCTAGTCGACTGGACCATCAGATAAGTTTTGAATTGCATAAAATCTTCTACAAAAAAATTTAAGCATCGTCAGTATCAGTCGCAGATTAAAAATATATACCTCTTTTTCCGTGATCCTGTGCCAATTTGTTAATCAGTGCAGTTTTTCCCGCCCCAACAGGACCATAGAGAAGCACGGGCCACCTCTGGCTAACTGCTACCAGGGCTACCTCAAAACTCTTCTTCATTGCGGCAGTGAGCACAAACGTACTAACAGAGAAAAACAATTTAAAATTACTATAAGCAAGAAACATAGAATGGGAGCACAACAAAATGAATATACCTTCCAACGCTATGCACCTTCCCCGTTGCAACCTCTGGCCAGCCCGACAAGGTATCAGCCAAAGAAGTTACACCAATGTTAGAATTGCTCTCTTCAGCTTGCAAATACAAAGAGGCTTTCTCTGTGGAAGTATCCATGCAGAAGTTCTTCCATCTGAAGATTAATAACTTTGTTATTTTAAGTCGTGTAAGTCAACATCCAGAGTAAACAATAATAAAGAACACAGAATGAAAAGTAACCTCAGTAAACATGTAAATGCCGCATCTGCCCCGAGACCAAAACTTTCAATACCCCTATCACTTGCTTTCAGAACCACCATGAGTATTTGTATTGCACACCATCTTAAGTCTAATCGAACACTATAAAGTGGGTCATCAGCTAAAAAGTAATCAGCTGTACTCTTTACAAGGTCTAAAAAGCAAGACCAGTCCCATTGCTCACAAAATACCCTGGGTTCCAATTCTAGAAACCGATATGATACTTGTATGGCATCAAGGAACAGATGTAGTCCCTGAAAGCAAACGACATTAGTCATATAACTGCAATGGTAAAATGACAAAGTTTCATATATTATGATACAAGATGCACCTAGAGAAAAGGCCAGCTATGCTACAACCAAAGAAATTGAAATCCATGGAACAATTATTTCCATTTTTTATGTCACGATTCTATAAACATAGTAGCAATAATACCTTCTTAGTTGTTAAACTCACCTTATGCAATGCTAATCTAATGTCTACAACAGTGATGAAAGTCCAAAAACAAAATAGTAATAACGAGATATAAGAGAAGTGATTACCCTATGAGTTGAGAACGGGTCGATGAGATGATAGATACTATGCAAGCTATGGGGTGGTTAGGATGATACATGCACAAAAGAACTAAAGGCTCAGTGCATTGTGAAAAATATCGACAGGCAGTATTGAAGAAGTCGCAAAACTATCACATTTGGAACTAGTAGACTGGAAAGGGGAGCAACCGTGCATTTATAATTTACCACATGAAAAATGGATACCTTGGTAGGAATCGTCGATGGAACATCTTCACACAGAAATCTTTGGAATGGTGGTGGAGAAAACTTGAAGTAGTTTAATACATATCTGCAACAAATAACAGTTTTTAGCAAATTATATGACATGTAGCATCTTATAATCACTTGCATGCCGTTAATGCATGAAGAATCATCATTGTAATTGAGGAACGATGAAAAATTATGATAGTACGAAGAACGAAGAACAGTCCATATCAAATTTACCTAAACACTAACCCAAATGTGCGTTGTACTGTTGTGTATTTTTCATCCAAGCACATGTGATTCTGGTGAGCAATAGAAAGAGGAAATCATTGCACACTATTATCCTAATTAATTTATCACTAGTCCTGATGATGGCATCACCTTACTTCTGCAGCAATTGGGCAACAGTCTGAACAAAGTGTGGAGTAGCATGACACATAGCCAGGAACTTGGGAGGTTATTGGGTTTGTGTGTGTTGTAAGGAAATTTTCTAGCATATGAGATAAAATGTGCAAACCGATATACAGAGCCTAAATTAAGACGTCCTCAAAATTGAAAGGAAAATTGATACAGAACCTAGCTCAGATGTATTCAATATTGAAAACAATTTGCCGGGATTCACACACTGTCAAAAGTCTGGACTACAGAAATCATTTTAGATTGAGTATACACGTGAAGGACACTTAAATCTTCTGCATGACTGATCAATTAGGAAAATGGAAACAATTGTAACAACATGCGATATTCGGTGTTGGCCTGTTTTTGGTGCCTAGTTGAAGGCCAAATGCAGCAGCGTATTGAGTAAGGAACTAGATGGCGTGTCAATTTTTGCACGTATAAACAACAAAACGTATTGATTGCAGCACTTCGAAATTCATAGCAGTTGGCGTGGGGAATGGCATTCACTTTACCGGAGCAAGTAGGGGGCGAGGTCGAGGGCGCGGGCGAGCGCGAGGCAGGCGAGCTCGTGCAGCCGCAAGCCCCTACCCCTGGAGAGGTAGAACTCAACGACGCGCGTATCCCCCTCCCCGGCCTCCTCCTCCTGGCTGGCGGCGCCGTCGAACAGGAGGGCGGGCGCAGCGGTGCGGAGGAGCGCGGAGGCGCGTTCGAGGAGCACGGGCGCGAGAGGGAGGAAGCAGCCGATGATGGGGAGGGTGTAGCGTGGGTGGAGGAGCGGCTCGGCAAGCGCGGCGGCCACGTCGTCGCCCGAGGGCGCGGCGGCGGGCGCGGACGCGAGGGCGAGCAAGCGCGGGTCGGAGCCGAGCGCGGGGCAGCGGGTTAGGAGGCGGCGGAGGGCGGCGGAGGTGGAGAAACTCCCGTCGAGCGACATGGCTGGCTGGCGGCAGCTGCACCACCAGCAACGGCGGTTGGGGCGGAGGGGAATCGTCGAGGTTTCGGCTGCGTGTGTATATATGGGGAGGCTGGGTTTAGGGTTTTAGGTCGAGTCGTGGCGGTGACGCCGTGGTTGACTGGTTGTCACGTTCGGGACCGGGTTGGAGACCTGGTTCGTTTGCGTGGCATGGTTTGATCAGATTTCCCGCAGGGTTTATTTTAATCGCAAATTCTAAATAATGACCGAGCTCGATTCGACGGAACTCGTGCTCACTCTCGTCCGGCGCGCGATTGGGATCGAACGGACATCACGACCCGACGCTTCCCACGCGCACGTTGTGCTCGGGTACGCGTAGCGGTTCCCAGAGGGGGCGGTTCAAATTTCGGGAACTGTGCCCGTTGCTCTCGTTCCCCATTTCCCTAACCCCCTCCTTCCTCCACCTCTCGACGAAATCCGTCGGAGATCCAGCAGATTCGTGCCGTGTACGGGGAGAAATCGACCGGGAACCCAACGCCGACGACGGGAGGGAGCTGTCTCGGGGGTTTCGTGGAGCGGAGTAGCGGTGGGGAGCAGTGTTGAACCGCATCGGCCCAGAGAGGAGAGGAAGAGTTCGTCGCCGTCGAACGCAGCCGCACGGACGGTAGGGAAGCTCGTCGCCGCTGAATGCAGCCGCGCAGAGGGGTTGGGGAGCTCGCCGCCGTCTGTATTTTCCAGGTAAACAACAGATCTACCGGCAATTTTTTTTCTGCGCTCGCGCCACGCCTCTGATGTATTGTTCGCATAGAGGCAGTCCCAATTTTTGTGGCGGCGTATGAGGATTCATAGAGGCAGTCTCAATCGATCCTACCTTTCGCGCGCGCCCGCTGAGATTTTTGTCAAGTTCGTCTATAATTTTGTGCATGCTAGAGAGCGGGGTGTGGGCGATGTATATCCTTGCGTATCCCTTTTTGTTATATCCATAGGTAACTAGATGTAAAAAATTCAGAGAGGATATTTGATCCCATTTTACATGTCCCTTTTTGTTACACCCGTAGGTAACTAGATGTAAAAAAAATCAGAGACGAGATTGATCCCATTTTTGCATGTCCCCTTTTGTTACACCCGTATATAACTAGATGTAAAAAAATTCAGAGACCAGATTGATCCCCATTTTTTGTGTGTCCCTTTTTGATACATCCATAGCTAACTAGATGTAAAAAAATTCAGAGACCAGATTGATCCCCATTTTTGTGTGTCCCTTTTTGATACATCCATAGCTAACTAGATGTAAAAAGAACATCCATAGGTAACTAGATGTAAAAAATATCAGAGACGAGATTGATCCCATCTACATGTCCCTTTTGTTACATCAGTAGGTAAGTAGATGTAAAAAAATTCAGAGACGAGATTGATCCCATCTGCATGTCCCTTTTGTTACATCAGTAGGTAACTAGATGTAAAAAAAATCAGAGACCGGATCGATCCCAATTTGCATGTCCCTTTTGTTACACCTGTAGGTAACTAGATGTAAAAAAATTCAGAGACCAGATCGATCCCAATTTTGCATGTCCCTTTTTTTATACATGATCAGATGTTTTTTGACACCTAATTCACAATGGGCATGATCAGATGTAGAATTGTCTGATTACGTACTTTTTTTATTTTTTTAAATGTAAATATCGGACTAAATGTGAATTTCTAGGTAGATGTAAAGTTTTGATTATGAATTAGATGCATCTGTTTAGGCTACATGTAAAATCATAGTTAGGTATGGCGCATCATCATGGATATTTGTTTTTTGGCTGATTAGTTGTAAAGTTTTTGTTATGTACAATGAATTAGGTATGGGCACCATCATTGATATCTCTTCTTTGTCCATTAGATGTATATTTTCGAATGTGTGTTCCTCGCAACACCATGTACTCCATTATTTATACGCATATACCATGCCCATTTTCCTTACATGGATGTCATTTATATTTTAGGTCCACAGCATGACCAAGCCTAAAAGTAGCAGAAAGAAGAAGGCACAAGCTTCAAACACAAAAGTTCATGGCAAGTTGAGTCTGCTTAGGCAAAAACTTAAACTGAGGCAGCTGCACCACACGCAAGTAGAACAAGAAGGCGCAGGGAACAGATCCAACAATGTAGTCGCCCCTCGTGTGAGAACCCATACTTTTTCTGTTCAACTTTTTCACTGGTTTTCCATCCTAGTAAAACTTGTAAATGATCGACATCACATCTTCTATCCGCTAAAGTTAAACCAAAGGGGCGTTGACATACGTGTTTTCAATGATTCACTATTTTCTTACATCCACATTTTTATACATCCACATGTGCGACTAAAATGTAATTTTTACTAATGCATATTTTCCTCACAGATAATAAAGAGGAAGTTATTCCAACGGGTTTCACCCATGAAGTTGGTTAGACTGTATCCATTTATGACACCTAATCAAATGGATGCAGTGAGGAGGGCAGAATTCAGTGGGATGGTCGATATCAAGTGCTCTAAATTGCGACCTGAGCTCTGCAAATTTTTGATGCAAAGTTTTGATCCTGCTAGATGCGAGCTGGTGTTCCCTGGGAGAGGATCCATCCCTGTCACCGAAGAGTCGGTGTACACTGTACTTGGTGTCCCGTGGGGTGACATAGATGTAAGATATGAGTTGGATACCGACGCAATAAACTTCATGGCTGAGCAGTTTGGCCAGACAGGTAGCAACCAACCAACGATGACAGCACTGGAGAAGAAACTGATTGCTATGAAAACTGCAGGCAGCACATACGTGAGACTCTGGTCAGTATATTGCATGTGCTCTGTCCTGGCTCCAAATACAGGGATTTTTGTTAGTCCAAGGATCTACCCCAGTCTTGTCAAAATTGAGGATGCAAAGAAATTAAATGTCCCCAAGTTTGTTATAAGAATGCTACGCAAAGCAGCAAAAAGTAAGTCAGCAGAGAAGGGGGTACAGAAGGCGTGCATGTTATATTTCATGGTATGTCCAGTCACTACTATCTGTGGATAGACATTTTTCTACACATAGGAGCTACATGAAATTATTGAGCAAATTGTCATCACCCCTCTCTTTTATTTTTTCAGGTCAAGTATCTTGATTCACTTGAACTGGACGGACTGGATGTGAGTAACGAAGGCACACGAGTCAGCGTCTAGACAAATGCTATGGTCAAGATAGCTATAAGCCAAGACATGAGCGATGATGGAACTTTTGGGATGGCACCGGTACTGCCTTCTTACTCCTTTTTTCTATTTAATTTTCTCGACCCTGGTTCATTTTTTACCCCAGAATTACGTATGCGCACAAATAACAAATTTCTGATTTTTTTTCTTGTAAATTGTGCACAGTTAAAAGCAGTGTTCAGAGATGTCGAGACAGTGCTCACAAACACGAATACGGATGATGACGCCACTGAAGAATACCCAGACATCAATGACATAGCAGAATGTGGTACTGAGTTGAGAGGCAACACGACAAATCGCGCAACTGAGGCGCCAGTACACGAGAGCACGCTTTTTCCAGATAAGCAAGTATTCTTGACCTTCTTAGAACAGAACTGTCATGTACAATTATCAACTAGTGTAAGTACCAAATCTCTCAGTTTTTTTTTTGCACATACTTGAACTGATTTCTAGTCTTTTTTTACATCTGTTGGCCTATCTGATATTTGTGCGTAAACCATAAATCCAAATCGATTCTAGACTGTCTTCCAATCTACATGCTTGACTGAGGATGTGGCAGCTTTTGTTCACATCATATTCCATTAGATAGAAAGAGCTACATTTCCTGATTCCGAATTTTTATAGGTAGATGTAATTTTTTTTGTGATCGGATGTAAATAAAAATTCTCAGATGTATCTAATTCTCAGACGTAACTTTTCTGATATTATAGGTCTAAATTCCTGGTTACATATTTTTTTGGTTTTTTCAAATGTAAAATCCTGATTACATATATAGGTAGATGTAAAGTTTTTTTACGAATTAGATACATCTAGGCGTACATGTAAAAAATGCTTGTTAGGTATGGCGCATCATCACTTATAAACTATGCCTGCGTAGAAGGACCGGATGTGAATTTCTTTGGTAGATGTAAAGTTTTTTAGATGCATCTCTGGTTCGTTTTACATGTAAAATCCTGGCTAGGTATGTTTTTGGTTTACATTTTGTTTTGTAGATGCAATTTACACGCCTGATTAGCCATGGGCATTATAATTGACATCATTTTTTGTTTTCTGATTGTTGTAGAGGTAAAATCCTGGTTATTTATGAACATCATTGTTGGTGTCTTTTTTTTTGGCCCATTAGATGTAAATTATAAGCTACAAGGATCAACCTCCCATATGCAAACAACAAAAAGTCGCCCTAGTGTCTGAAGCGGCACCTATATCAACCGCATTTGGTCCACAGGGAACTGCATCATGCATAACAGCTGTCTCTTCATCATCAGGCACCCCAGACGAACTGGTGTGAAATCCACCAAAGAATCCATCTTCAAGTGGAATATTTAGATCAAGCCCCACGTTAAAGAAATCGTCATCCATAGCTCTGCGAAAACACACAACAAAAGCCATCAATATAACTTGACTTTTTTCCCAGATGTAAATTAATAAAATTGAAGTAAACTTTTCTCAGCTCTGCAATATGAATTACATTTCAAGCGATTTCTCATGTTTTTTGCAGGACAGCTGGGTACATAAAAGGTGGGAAGTGCATGTTCAAAGAAGCTAGTACATAAAAAGTGAGGCAAGCAACTACGGTCCAGGGCACAAGCAACAAGTAGAAGAGATGAAATTACATCGAAAATGGTTTTATTCACTGTTTTCTCGACAGGGGAACAATGTTTACCTTGCTACTAAAAGATATGCTTTTTGGCGTGTTTGCTCTTTCTGTCTACCATATTATTGCTGTCATACAAACCTGATTCTTTTGATTGTTGTACTTGGTATCACATGGTTTTATACATCTGCCATATGCAAATTAGCAACCTACTGTGATTTGTTTTTTTACATTACAAATGTGATTCTGTGTTTGATTGCTGTACTTAGTTTACATCACAATATAGATGTAGAAGACAGTAATTATTTTGGCAGATTCACATGGTTTTTATACATCTGCCATATGCAAATTAGCAACCTACTGTGATTTGTTTTTACACCACAATGTGAATCTGTTTTGATTGCTGTACCTAGTTTACATCACAAGTAATTCACATGGTTTCATACATCTGCCAGTATATAGAAGCAAAAATTAGCAATCTAGTGTGATTTTTACACCTACAAGTTTTTTGATGTTTTAATTCTAGATGTATTTTTTGATTGATGTAAAAAACGTCAGGTTTTTGCCAACCTGACCTGAATAAACTGGGGATTTTATTTTCACAGATTCTAATGAGGATATACTGGTAGATGCAAAAATATTCGTACTAGGAGCTGGGTCATCTCTAGGAGTCTAGCCAATTTGATCAGGTCATACTTGGTAGATGTCAAAAAAATCGTACTAGGAACTATAGAGATGACCCAGCTTGATTAATCGTGGTTTTTTTTTGTTCATCAGAGTGCCCAGATGTAAAAAGGTAAGGAACTTACTGGGGTAGCGTCGATCTTTTGATCAGAGTGCCCAGATGTAAAAATCCTAGCTTGATTTTCGCCCAAATCTGTACGATGTATTTTCGCCCAAATCTGTGCGATGTATTTCTCGTCTCAAATCTAGATCTGACGAGAGAAAGGGACGCGAGGGAGAGAAGATGTAGATTCCATCGGGATCGGTCGGGGTGTGGAGGAGAAGGTACGGGAGGGAGCAGGTAGAAAGCGTGGGCGAGGGAAAAAAGGCATGGGCTGGCTCGGGCGGTTTCGCGCGCGGCGCGCGGGGAGGCTCGCGCGGGATGTTTCCAGGAACGGGCCAATCGGACTTTCCTTTTTGGGGTGAGCTCGATTTGGGCCAAATCGAGACCGAGCACTACGTAGCAGCGTCCTTCAGATTGGCTCTAAACCGGTCTAGCATCTGTCGAGTGGCTGGTTTAGTGAATACATCAGCCAGCTGATCATCAGAGGAGATGAACTTGACCTGTAGAGCTCCAGACGCTACGCGCTCTCGCACAAAATGGAAATCGATCTCAATGTGCTTGGTACGTGCATGGAAAACTGGGTTAGCGGTCAAGTATGTAGCCCCTAAATTATCACACCATAATATGGGGGTACGCTACTGGGATACTCCTAGCTCCGTGAGTAGTGACTCTATCCATATAGATTCCGCAGCTCCATTCGCTAGCGCTTTGTACTCTGCCTCGGTGCTCGATCTCGAGACAGTGGGTTGTTTCTTCGAACTCCAGGAGATGATGTTCGGTCCAACAAAGACGGCGAAACCTCCGGTGGATCGGCGATCATTGACACACCCTACCCAATCTGCATCAGTGAAGATACTGATACTGGTAGAAGCTGACTTGCGAAAATTCAGCCCTACATTCAGTGTTCCCTTGACATATCGCAAAATGCGCTTGACTGATTCCCAATGAACATCAGTCGTCTGTGAGAAACTGACATACTTTGTTCACTGCAAAGGATATGTCTGGACGAGTGAGAGTCAAATACTGACGACCTCCAACAACACTGCGATACCGGAAAGAATCATCGGTACCTAAGGGAGTGCCAGACTCGCGTGCAAGACGCTCCGTCGCAGCCAGCGGTGTAGAAGTGGGTCGACAATTCTCCATACTCACACGGTGCAAAAGATCCAATGCATACTTCCGCTGAGTGACTGTCATGCCCCCTGAATTGCAGGACGCTTCTAATCCCAGAAAATATTCCAACTTGCCAAGATCCTTAATAGGAAAGGTGGCAGAGAGAGAGCGAACCAGACCATCAATCGCTTCTGGAGTAGAGCCAAGAATCACAATATCATTGACATATACGAGCATGTAGATCTGAACGCCATTCTGGGAGAAGGTGAACAAAGATGTGTCGGCCTTGGAGGGAATAAAACCAAGATCCACCAAAAGACCACTGAGCCGAGCATACCAAGCACGCGGGGACTGCTTCAGACCATATAGGGCTCGCTGAAGCTTGCACACATAAGAGGGATACCGATCATCCTCAAAGCCAGGAGGTTGCTGCATGTACACATCCTCATTAAGGAAACCATGGAGAAAGGCATTACTGACATCAACCTGACGAAGACTCCATCCGCGAGAAACTGCAAGGGAGAGAACCAGACGAACTGTGGCTGGTTTGATAACAGGACTGAACGTGTCGCCATAGTCGATGCCATGCTGCTGAGTGAATCCACGAGCAACAAGACATGCCTTATGTTTATCAACAGAACCATCTGGATGATATTTGGTCTTGAATATCCACTTGTTGCCGACAATGTTGACGCCAGGAGGTCTGGGAACCAAGACCCATGTCTTGGTGTGAAGAAGTGCAGCTACCTCATCAGCCATGCCAGCGTGCGAGGCAGTTTCGCGAAGAGCATTGCGGTGGGACACAGGTGTCGCAAAGAACGCACATCAACTGGGGTTGTAACGAACTGTGCCATCGGTGTATGTCTTCTCACGACGTGTCTGATCACGCGTACGAGTGACCATTGCATGGCCGGGAGGATCAGCCGGTGGCGTCGCGGTCGAGGGGACAGTAGCACCCTCGACTAAAGGCGACGCGGGCTGAGCAGCAGAAGTCGGCCCAACAGCAGGCCCACGCGAGGTGGGCGGCGTGGAGCCGGGCAGGCCAGGGGAACGCGCCGGAGGAGGCGTCCCACACGCAGGCCCATGCGCTGGCGGGGAGGACACTGCTGGCGACCTCGGGTCGCGTGCATTGCCATGCACGTCGATCGCCGGTGCTGCATGCACGTCGATCACAATCGACGGAGAAGCGACTGCTTCGGCGGAGTCCTGCACAGAAGGGGGGATGCCTGGAATAGGCTGATCAGTGGACAAGTAAGACATGTCGTATTTATGCATAGTGGTACTCGTAACCGGTTCATCGGAAGGAAAATACAAAGCATCTTCGAGAGTGGAAACATCGACCATAACACCAGGAGAGGCATAAGGGAAACGGACTCATCGAAGACGACATCACGAGAGACATAGATTCGTCCCGTGGATCGATCCAGGCACTTGTACCCTTTGTGCATGGGACTGTACCCTAAGAACACGCACATAGTGGAGCGGAAAGCAAGTTTATGAGCGTTATACTTACGCAAGCTAGGCCAGCATGCGCAGCCGAAAGTGCGAAGGAAGGAGTAATCTGGCTGGACTTTGAGAAGCCGATGAACCGGCGTGTCCTGCTGTAAGACAGGAGTCAGCATGCGATTAATGAGATAACATGCCGTAAGGAATGCTTCGTCCCAAAACCGTAGTGGGAGTGAAGAATGTGCTAACAAAGCAAGGCCGGTTTCCACCAAGTGACGGTGCTTGCGCTCGGCCACCCCATTTTACTGCGAGGTATGAGGGCACGAAATGCGATGAGTTATGCCAGTGCGCTGGAAATAACTATGCAACTTAGGATACTCGCCACCCCAATCTGACTGAACGGTTTTGATTTTAGTGTCTAAAAGGCGCTCAACATGAGCCTGAAAGGTGTAGAACACTGCTCAACATCAGACTTGTGCTTAAGGAGATAAATCCAAATGAAACGAGAATAATCATCGACAAAGCTAACATAATACCTATACCCTCCCGAGGATACAATGGCAGGACCCCAAACATCGGAGTGAATCAACTCAACAGGCATGGAAGACACACGATGAGAAGCATTATAAGTCAATTGTCGACTCTTAGCACATTGACACGCATTACAAATAGAAGTCTGATTATGAGAGGAGCACACTAAATCATTATTCCGAACAATAGTTTGAACGGCATTATTTGTGGAATGACCGAGACGATGATGCCACTGGGAAGCAGTGGCACGGACACTGGATGACGCCTGGCGGTGATGCGGTGGTGAAGACGACGCGCGACTGAGCGGGATGGGGTAGAGACCACCATGACTTCTACCGTGAAGAAGAATTTTCTTCGTGGCCTTGTCCTTAACAAGGAAAAAGGAACGATGAAATTCAACAAAAACATTATTGTCACAAACAAGGCGATAGACAGATAGAAGATGCTTGCTAATTTGCGGAACATGAAGGATATTGTTCAAGTAAAGACATGAACCGGTTAATTTAGAGTGACCGATATGCGAAATCGACAAACCTGCACCATTGGCCACTTGCACCTGATCCTTCCCGCCATAGCGCTCGTGAACATGGAGACGCTCGAGATCACTAGTGAGGTGATCGGTAGCACCGGTGTCCAGGTGACAGTACTGCTCGGTGGAGGATGTCGATTCCGCGTTGCCGGAGCGCTGGTCCTGTTCATAGCGCTGACGACAGTCTACAGCCTCATGCCCCCAATTTCTGCAGATTTGACACTGGGGGCGTCGTGGACGGTTGCGGCCGTTGCTGCCACCGTTTCCTCCAGTGCGGCCATTGCCACCGTTGCTGTCGTTACGACGGCGGTCCTGACCACCGGAGCCACCCGAGCCTTGGCCATAGCCACCCTGGGCATGACCGTTCTAACCGTGCGGTGTACCACCCGCAGTGCGGCCACCACCAGGGCGACCGGAGTCGAAAGCGCGCCCGGGGTTGTTGGGGTAGACCGGGCGCGTGGCGAGTTGAGCCGAAGATGTCCAGTCCTCGGCCTCTGCTTGCGTCTTCTGGAGGGCTTCAAAGTTGAGGACATGGTTGTAGAAGTTCGCAAGCGTGACGGGGATACCCGCAAACCCCATAGATGCAGCAATGGGATTGTAGGCGGAGCCGAGACCGGTCAGCATGTAGTCGATGATCTCGTCATCGCGAAGAGGGGATCCAGCGGCGGCCATGGCGTCTGCAAGACCCTTGACCTTCTGCATGTACTCGCTGGCGGACTTGTCGCCCTTCTTCAGTCCTTGGATCTGACGTCGGAGAGATCGGACGCCAGCGCGGTTCTCTGCGGCATACATGGCGTGGATGGTGCTCCAGGCCGCCGCAGTGAAGGTATAGCCGATGAGATGAGCCGAGATGTCCTCGTGCATCGAGCCGAGGAGGTGGGCGAGGACCTTCTGATCCAAAGTCCACCCCTGCGCATAGTCCGGGTTGCTGACCTCGCGCTCATCTTTGCCGGTTCCTTCCTTGACGGTTGCCGTGGGCACCGTCACCGTCGAGGAACCCGTGGAGGCGGGCTCCGGCTAAGGTGGGGAGGCAGAGAGCCTTCCATAGCATGAAGTTGCTGCCGTTTAGACGAACGGAGATGGGAGGAAGGACGAGCGTTTCCGCCGTGGAGTAGGGCGGCGTGACGGACGGAGCAACCCCGCTGGTGGAGCTGGTGACAGTGGAGCTGGTGACGGCGGAGCTGGTGGACAGTGTGAGCGCTGAGGTGGTGTTCATCGCGACAAGGGCGCGAGAGTGCGGCGGCGGCGGCGGCGGCGGCGGCGAGAAGACGCGGCGGCGGCGGCGGAAGAGGGAGCCCTAGCTAGGCTCTGATACCACGTCTCATCCTTATATATAATGATCAGCATACGTACAAAGGGTACAAATACCGCGACAGGTACTATACAGACTAGACCTATTTAACAGTCTAGATTGAGTCTTTCTCATGATGTGATGATGATTTGAATCTTGATTCTTCAAACACTAGATACAAAAGATGAATACACGAATTAAAGGAAATACGGCATCAACAATCAATTAAATATAACATAATTGCCGGTTTATTTAACGCTTACGGGGCCATTGTGAGAACTCACCTTGTCTCGTCGAACTGCTACACTTGTGATGAGGACCGGTCCTTGCCGAAGTGCGACAGACTCAACTGCGGACTCCGGGAGGCCACTGTTATTGGGTCCGAATGCGTAATGGGTTGTCAAGGGCCACGTGCGGCCGCACATGCTGCACTCCTATGGGCCCAAACCTCTTGGTGGGTAGAAACTAAGCACGTGTATGTTCGATACTCCCTCCGGTTGGTTTAGAGGTCGTGCGCGTGGCCCTAGGTTGCGAATTTTATCAATGTAATATAAATTTTACAATATGAAAATTATATCATTTGAAAATATAACATCTGAAGTTATAAATTTTGTAATATTTAACTTTTATTATGTTGGTCAAATTGATAATCTAGGTCTACGCGCACGCCCTTTAAACTGAACCGGGGGGAGTACCCTGGATATTAAAATATAAGGGAAAATTGGGAATACAATATATATATATATATAAGAAAAGGTTGAACTGTTGATCTCCAAATTAAAAAAAACATCTATCTACCAAAAAGGAAAAGGTCCACCCGTCCCAAGTTGGGCCTTGGA
The DNA here is from genome assembly GCA_012064385.1 of Puccinellia tenuiflora. Classification (NCBI taxonomy): domain Eukaryota; kingdom Viridiplantae; phylum Streptophyta; class Magnoliopsida; order Poales; family Poaceae; genus Puccinellia; species Puccinellia tenuiflora. The sequence goes on from QRDG01000366.1 coordinate 1,596,765, forward strand.
TGGGACCAAGTGCACTGGCGCCCATTTGTCCTGAAGCCCAAATAAAAAGGACGATGCTGAGCGTCCCCCGGACGATCCTGTGAATCGATCCTCCGCCTCACAGGCCGTCTGATTGAGCCACGCGCGTCCGTCTGATCGCTCAGGGTCATCACACACGCACACACACGCATGCCTTTCCTAACTCCTCACGTGGGTGGACCCCTACAAACCCTTCCACGTCCACTGCTTTGCCTCTACCCGCAATCCCGCATGCAGCAAAATCTTCCTCCTCACCCCCGCACGATGCAGCAGCACCGTAGCGGCCAGTAGCACCTCGCCTAGCAGCACTACCAAGGCCGGCAAAACTTTGAAGCAGCAGTCGCCTAGCAGAGGCAGACCAACATGGCCAGTGCTTGCAGCAGCGAGTAGCAACGTGTTTTGCCCAGCGGAGGCGCCATTGATGGCTTTGTAGCATTGGCGGCCTCGCTTTTGAAATCCTAGAAATTTCTGCTGCAACCGAGATATGGATTTGCATCAAAAGGAGAAATATTCTGCTACAAACCTTCTAAGGATTTGCACCTCATGAACAATATTTGCATCATACGAGAAGAATTTTGCTACAAACCAGCAAAGGATTTGCACCTCATGAACATACCAGAAGAATTTTGCTATAATTGTTCTGTGGATTTGCACCTCGTGAATAAAAATTGCATCATACAAGAAGAATTTTGCTATGACTGTTCTGTAGATTCGCACCAATGGAAGAAAATTTCTGCTATAATTCTTACAAGAATTTGCACCACGTGTAGAACAAAAAAGCATTTGTAGCAACGGCTGCCAGCATTTGCAGCTTCGACAACAGATGTTTGCCGCTATTCGTGCGTGAAGGGGGGCAGACCTTGCAGCACCGCCATGGGAGGCGGCCAGTAGCCTGCAGCATAGGGGCACCGGCTTATAGCACTTCCTCGTCCCGGCTTGCACATGCTCCCGCGGGAGGCGGCCGGTGGCCTGCAGCACGGGGGCGCCGGCTTACAACACTTCCTCGTCCCGTCTTGCACCGCGGTCGCTAGGTAGCACGACAGCAATCTCGGTGCTCGCTGTAGCAGGAAGAGAGAGGTGATTTTAGGCGGAGGCGGCGTTGTGTGACCGGCACGGCTGCAACGCTGCGTGGCCCGCCCGGCGGCAACGCTACGTGCGCTCGCGCTGGTGTGGCAACGCTACGACTCGTGCCTGGATAGGGATGCGAAAGAGACGATGGCAGATGATGCGAACATGGGTGGGACCCTCTCTCCTGTCATATAGGGACGCATGGCGCCCGTGGAAGCGGAGGACGCGAGCCGTGCATCCTCCGACTGTTTGTTAGGCTTCTCCTTATTCTTATCATAAACAAGCTCTTAAATGGTACCTGTCCATAACAAAAAAAAAAACCAATAAGCATCACAAATAACTGTTCCAGCAGCTACTCAGTGTTCCAAATGAAGCAAATCACATGTGCTAATGTAGCCTTAAAAAACAAAGCACTAATGGAAAAAAAGATTAGAACAAAAATATGTTTGCAGCATAAAAAATGATGCAATGAACTCTGAAAATTTAGTAATGCATCTAAACTACACTAAGGCAGCAAAGGGCTGTTATGAAGTGGGCATAGGAATAACATGGGATCAAGACTTGCAGCTTGGAATTAATGCCAATGTAGCATACATAAAAAACTAATTCCGCAACATCGATAAAAGAACTTGGAAAGGAAGACACGGTATATTGTAGCACGAACTATTTGGTAATATAGCACATCTACAATACTAATGAAGCATTACACGAAAGTAAAAAAAGGAAGAAAGATGGAAGCAAAACATAATAACTATTGCCGTTTACAATGTATGCTATTTGAGCAAAACAGATAGAGTAATGCAGCATTTACGGAAAAGGTGAAAAGCAAAAAACAATGATGTTTACAAGAAGAGTGGTATTTGTGATACCTCAAGGTCCTGGCTGCTAGCAAATGATGGTACAAGACATACATCAAAGTGAACATGATGGATTTGTTGTGGAAACTGAATTCGTGCAGCTTATGGTTGGTAACCATTACAACAAACTCAACGAGCTCGTTTAGTGTAGAGAACGGTGAAATATGCAGGATATCTTTGAATGCACTCTTATTCTCAACGCTTTCTTCACTGTGGTAAGCTTTCACCCAAGGGCTTGGTTGCAAAGTGCTGGTTAAAACCACATGATGCACCCATATTAACCCCTGCAAACCATCAGTAAAAAAAATCAGAACATATCTTCAATACATGAAAATCAGTACATAGCTAGCTTCACACATCAAAATTCAGTCTATGCAATTGGAACTGAGCGCAGCTGCATTGCAGCAATAGTCCCGCACCCTCCTCATTACCCAAATCACTACTAAAACAATAATCGCTAGTTCAAACCCTATAGGCGAAAACTAGCAATCTGTGGGGGATTCCGTGAGTATTCGCAAAAAAATATCCATGCTAGATACTCATGAAAATCGGCATGGAACCACCCCCAAATGCTAGCAGAGACTACTCAATATCATGAGGCAATCATGGGGAAGGGGTGTCGGGGGAGGGAGGAACTCACGGCAGTGGACGCGCAGACGAGCCGCCTCTTTTTGTCGCAACAGTCGCCGGCGGCGTGGTGCAATTATCGCCTCCCTCACGGCTTTCTCCCTGCACGAGCGACGGCTAGAGTTCAGTCGATCTGTAGGGATACGATATGGTGGGGTGTGGGGAAGGGCGAGGATACTCACGGGAATACGGCGGAACGGATCTGCCCTTCACCGTCAATCAGTCGCCGGCGGCAAGGCCGATCGATCCGCCATCACGTCCTCCGCTGTCCCCCTCGAGAAGTATGAAATTGGTGGAGAGAAGAACGCTTGCAGCAAAACGGGCTCGGCCGCTCGGGTGGGGATTAGCTTCGGGATGGCTTAGTTGGTTGGGACGCTGTGGACCACGCGATCGTCATCGATCGGACGGTGCACGAAGCGGACGATGGAAGACACGGATCCTCCGGGTGATTAGTAGCGTTTTCCACATAAAAATCACATGAGAGAGGGACATTCTAACTTATTTTGTCTTCCCGACTTTGTTTCAAACGAAAGCAAAACAAAAGGACAAAATAAAGTGGAAAAGGTAGATCGCATCGACGTCAGGACTCAGGCAGCCTGATCTAAAAGGCAGTGGTTTCGGTGTAACTTACGGGTTTACTCGTTTCGATTCTTTTCCTGCTCTCCCTTTTGTGCTCTGAAAGTAAAAAAGAGTACGTTGCACATCACGCCACACCTGAGTACTGAAGCAGATTGGCAAACCTCTACCTCCCATTGAATTACCAATTGACGTCGGGTTCACTGTTCACATCGTGAAAGGGACGACCTTGTGCAAGAATCTCGTGGGTAGCCGCTGCACATATGTGAGCCACCGACCCAACTCATGGAAGTGAGTGAGAGATTTTTTTTTTTTTAACGGAAGAGAGTGAAGATTTGGCGGTAGATTCCAGAATTATAAGATTGTACTCGCAACAACGATTGTAGCCCCAAAAGTGGTTGCGTGTTCGGGACCAACCTATGGGTTCACATTTTTATGCAAACCGGGAATATATTCTCTCCTACACCTCTCCAAAGAGCACTTGGATCACAAATGGATTAAACGACGCGGCCTCGACCACATTAGTACTTTTGTATGAGGATGTTTGTTTCCCTCCTCTTTAGTCAAATACATGCAACGAGTACTACTGGGAACCATGAGTGCATTTGGATATCTCTTGAGTCCTGACTAGTTCTTTTCATGGTCACTAAACTTGGGACCCAATTAAGTTTTTTTCGTTTCTCTTTCTCCCAGTTCTCCTCGGTCATTCTAAAAATTGTGCATATCAATTATTACTCTTGCAACGCATTGCTTGGTCCTTTAGAGATCCACCAGAGTTGATGAGAAATTAATGACCTAGCTGTCACCCCTAGCCTCTCCTCTCGAGACCAACAAGATCCCTACTTCCCGACGGTTCTCCTCCCCTTTGTTTGCCGTTCCGGCGGCGGTAGATGGGGACCTCGGTTTTTCGCATTCGGCGTCTACTTAGGGTTACGGTTTGGTGTCGTGGTGGTGTGGCACGGCATCACAATATAAAAATGATGAGCTTCAACCCCATCTTGTCGACGTGGTCGATGTCTTCAAGGAGCCAATAGGTCCGTGTCGTTTTGGTTTAGTCGCGGACATGTTGGTCTTGTCGATGATGTTTTCATTTTGTGTGCACGTTGTTGCTGCCCGCGGGCTTAGTCGTCGACTCCCACCGGTAATTCTAGCTTGACAGTTGGCACAGATCATGATGCGTCCCTCGCCGATTCAGGATCTTCAACGGATCCTTCCATACATGCGGGTGGCTATTGCGGCGACATCTACGAGGAAATATCCTTATACAGTTATATGTGGACGACTCAACTACTGCTCGATGCGACGATAACCAAATGAGCGGTGCTGGACTCAGTTGCAGAAGGTTTTACTAGAGGACTTGAATGTATTTCTAAATTGTCCTAGTGTTGTTTATATAAATCTGAGAACAAATGTCATAGGTACGGGTGAAAACGGATGGAATTGGGTGCTGGCATATATTTTCGGAAACGAATACGGAAAACGGTGCCAATACGATTGTAGACAGGTGCGCCTATCCCTAAATTGTACAGATGCGCCTACTCAATTAGGGGAGAAGGCCAAAGGGATTTCCCGATTAGGTAAAAGAACATGTCGATTGTGCCTCTTTGACAAAGAGTAGCAAGTGCCCGTTCGGCTGGTCCAAAACATAGCCATGACAACCACACTAAAAAGGAAACTTTCGTACGTATTTACCGGAAATGGAATTTCTGTTTCTTTCACCAAACAACACCGTTCCGTTTCCACATAAGAATTTCCGTTTTTGTTTCCGTCCCACAAAAGTCCGTGTTGTTTCCGAATTTCCTCCTTGTTTTCATTTTTTTCGCGGAAATGTCGGAAACTTTCTGGTCTTGATGTGTCTTTGTAGTCACGCTACTGGGTTAATATAATTCAGTTGTTAGCTTAAAAAAAAGAGTCGATGAATCATTGAGCTAACTTTTTTTTCTGCGAATAAAATCTATATGGGCTAACTGTTCTTCTGATCTAAACAGAAGAACCTTTTCATAACCACCATGGCCACGAATTATCCCTTTTCCGATGTCCTGTCCGCGGAAGGTGCGCCTAACACCCTCGATCGAGATCAGGAATCGATGACCCGTACCGTAACTTTTGTTCAGTAGCACTAGCCTCACTAGCCTGTTGATTATTAGCAGTGGAGTTTACAGACAAAGCCGTGTTATTCGGTTCAAGCAACCTGAATAAACATGGATGCGTGGGTTGGTATCCTCGCTTTACCATGCAGTATTGCTGCGATGGCGCGCCTAATAATGTGTGGCACTGTCATCATTAGAGGCTGAACGTGCCCGTGCCTGCAGATCAGTACCTACAGGAGTTGTAATTAGTAGTAAAACTGTACAGAGGAAGGCAGCAGTTTGCATGCTGCTACTACTAGTATTTAACTCGCACCAACGCCACCACGCTCAGGTCAAAATGCAGCGTCAGCGCGGTAGTAGTATACTGCTGCTGCTGCTGGGTAACCTGCTCGGTACACTTGTAGAGAGAAGACAAACAACGCAAACAACAAATCAAATTAAAGTGCACAACGAGACATCCCCACGGCGTGTCCCGGTCGGGGCCAGGTGGCGCCCGCGGTACAGAGCTACAACAACTACCGCCGTGCTGGTGCTGGCAGCACCACAGTGCAGAGTGCCCCCTGGCGCGTCTGGTGGTGGTGGCTGGACGGCGCAGAGGATCCATCCCCACACCGGGCAAATAATCACGGAAAAGGTGTCGAGGCCGGGTGGTGCAGACTTCACTGGGGGAGCGGTGAGTGAGGTGTGAGCGGCGGGGCCAGTAATAATGGAAGTCGCTAGAGCGAGCGCGGCGGGTTACGAGTAGGAGGTGAAGTTGGAGCCCGGACCGGCCACCGGGAGCGGGCAGCGGAAAGGGCGCCGAGACGGCCGGGGGGCGGATGGCCCCTCCACGTCGGTTCGGCAGGAGGCTCCTCCAGCTTTTCCCACCCTGACTGAAAAGCCGAAAAGGACGCACTCCCCCACACGTCGCCGGATTTGATTTGTACGGGCCAAGATCAGTTCGCGTGTGAGCCCGCTCTCCATTTTAATTCCTTGGGTTTGAATTGGGTTTTTAAAACAAGAAGAGATGACCACGCACTCGAACCTCTTCCATTTTTCGAATCTTTATATTGGGATCCGCAAAGTCCTCATCAACTCGTAGAGCATCTAGTCAAGTTTAAGCAAGGGTCGTTTTCATCCAAACAGTTTAAATATCTTATTGGAGTACGTACAGTATCTCCTAGCATTCCATCGCACTACATTATATTAGTATTTTTTTTCTTCATATAAAATTCAACTTTACACCGGTTTCCCTACTTGCTAGGTATAATTTGGTCAAAATATTCCAAGAACGTATATTGTGCAAAACACATATCATTTATGTGTGTAAGTGGGCAGCTAACCAATAACGATATGTTCTCAAAGCATGAGCATCCAAATTTTGCCATACCCACATTTTGCATATGCAAAAAATAAGACAGCCACGGATATTATTTTATACCATCACTGATGTGGAGAGGATCCTACTTGAATATATTACTCGAAAATGATATCGTCACGTACAAGCAGGCGGCTACCGATGGGTTAGGTAATCCACCCAAGATATGAGAATTACCTTAACTATCATCTGCTACAATGTTTTGAATCGTTACATGTGCTACCTTTTCTTTGATGTTCGCAGAAGGCCAAGTAACACATTACATCAATTTTACATGTAACCTCAAGGCGATCATGGACGGACTTGTGCTTTCACCAAAATCACTTCCGAGAAAATCCATACAAATAATTAAAATGGACTATCATATGAAAATGCGTGTACAAAAACATCAAAACTAGAGCTCGTGAAGATGCTTTATTAGTCCACTCAAATGCTTGGTTGTTGTGTGTAGACTTCAGCTCACCTATCTTTTTCTTCACCAGAAGCTTTGCTGACGTATAAGGCATACTGAGGGCAGCCACAGTGTGTACCAAATATCGTTGCCAAATCGAGTTTTACCTTTTGGTAATGTTGTGGAACGCAATTTTGCTGATTTTAAAGCGAAATGTTTGGGAGCCAGAGTAACTAGAAAGATCCGATGCCAAAATTGTTCATGCGAATAAAATAATAGAAAGAAGGGGTGAAACTAGAGAGGGGTGAGCTGACCAAGAATATTTTACTTTTACTTTGGATATAGTGGGCCATCCAATTAATGGATTTGATATTTGACACATTGTAGGTACAAAAGCAAATTTAGCACTCATGCCAAATAAACTATGTGACAAATTTGGCTTTGACAACACTTTAAATGCTCTAATGTTGCAATTGAAAAAAAGGCACTTAATTCAATATTTTAGTCAACTTTTAGTGAACAAAGTATTACTATGTAATGGACCTTTTTTTATACCATGTAATGCAAGACCACATTCCACATTTTCTTTCTCTTTTGACTGGAATGCGGTGGGGAAAGACCCCTACAACGATTTAAAATAATAATAATAAACTGAATTAGCGTCCATGAGGATTTAGACCTGGGTGGCTGGGTGTACATCATCTTGCTCTAACCAAGTGTGCACACTTCTCAATTCCATATATTTCTGCAGTGAACAATTTATTCTGGAGAGATTATATGACTAAAAATGTTATATTTCAGTCAATTTGTTGGGAACGAAATTATCACCTCACGATGAGCATTTTCCATGATGTACATGAACATTCTTTTATTATGGGAGTGCATTCCATGTTCCCATGATTCTTTTATTGTGACAGATAAGTAGTGTCTGGAAGAGTTATAGGGGTCGTAGATCCCTTCTAATATTATTATCCATGGGGCATTTTAGTATCTAATCTACAATCAAGTGTTCTTGTCGAACTTTCTAAGGCCCAGTTCTTTTGACGGCTTCTCCGAGAAGCTGCCCTACCCCCAATTTCCTGGAGAAGCCGCGCTTAAAATTTAGTTAGGCTTTCGAAATGGTTTAGTCTAAACTATTTAGAAAGCCTACCTAAATTTTTGGTGCGGCTTCCCCAGAAAGCTAGGGGTAGGGCAGCTTCCCGGAGAAGCCGCCAAAAGAACTGGGCCTAACATATTTATAACACCTTTTAACTTCCAAAAATAAAGATACCACGCGCCATCAGGTGTAAGAAATATTTACCCAATTGTAATGCGGAATTTCGAATGAGAGCTCAGGCTCATAAACTCCTGCCTAAATAGAAGATTCAAAAAATAGCAAAAACTATTATGATTTTTTACCAAGGTTGTATTAACAGATAGTTGCTGATTGAGTGTTGTTTTTTTCTTTCCTGAAGGATTAAAGACCTAATTGTAATTAAGCGCTAGACGTCCTACCTCCGCTCAACGTCTAAGCACGCTTTCTATAACCTTTTTTTACGGCGAACATGAACATGTGTTCTATCTGCAATTCTGCATGCATAACTTCATCGAGGAAAGACTTTTTATAGCACTCATTCTTTTTCACTGACCACTGTACATGTATTCTTGGAGAATTTTTTTACGATGTTACTAGAACTCTGTGCAAAATATTAAGATTTTTTTATATTTGATTTCAAATTATCTGCTAATGCAGGAGCATATGAGCTGGGGAGAAAAAAAAAAACTCCCTTCGGCCTACCCTGTGTATTGTACTGTAGTTTCATCATAAGAAAATCCGGATGAGCAAAAGCTTCGTGATCCTTTGCGGCCTCGTGCCCTCTCTCTTTCTTCTGACTTCTTCGCCTCCTCCTCCAGTCCTCGCCTCCTCACCTTGTCGTCTCTCCTCTCTCACTCTGACGCGACACGACTCGCTTAGCTTCCAAGTTCCAATGGCGACGCAACTGCTTACCTCACGGCGCGCGCCACGCGCTTGAGCACCAACCCGTCCATCATCGCGTGTCGGCGCGCGCACCCCCGCCGCACATGGCGGCGCCGGGCCTGGACGAGGTCATGGCGTTCCTCACAGAGCACGGCTTCGCGAGCACCGCCTCCGCCCTCCGGGACGACGTGCTGGGACGCTCTGCCGATGGCGAATCCGCCCCCACGGCCGCATTAGATCCCCGGCTCCCGCCCCTCCGGATGCCGGCCTCCGCCTCCGGCGTCTTCGCCGGCGCGCCGGCGCCTGCAAGCCCCGGCTCCAGCTCCGGGTCTGCATCCTCCTCCGCCTTCGTCAGCATGCGCTCAACGCCCTCAGGTAGTCACGGCGTAAGTCATTTTTTCTGTCGGCGTTAAACCCTCCTCTTCTCTGTTTCCGAGGCTGGCGGTTGTGCCCGGCGATATCTCGATCTGTGCGCCGGTAGTTCGGTGGTTAGTTTTGGGAGTATGTTTCTTCTTGGCATTCATTTTCATATGGAACAATTCGTCCTAGGACTGGTTAAACCCCTTTCTCGGTTCGGTGCCCGTGACTGAATTCTATCTCCCTGGCTACTTGAGTGCTCTGTTTTCCGCATTTTGATCCAGAATTTGATCTTTCTGTTTGGCGGGTCAGGGCTGCTGAATCCATATGGCGTGTGGTCGCCGCCGCACTCGCTGTCGAACTCGTCGTCATCTGAGATGGAGTTCGGCACAGCACGCCAGTACGACACCAGCGACCTGTTCTTCCAAGAAGGCTGGCTCTACGACGACCACCTCTTCCATACCAAGCTGGACGACGATGGCAGAGACAGGGAGTTGAGGGAGGAGGACAAGTTTGTTCTCGGTGCTCAGGGCGGCTCGGGACAAATAGAAACGTTTGTTTTTACCGCTGGTGACGACCGCCGTCATGAACATGCCGGCAATGACGGCTGTGAGGGGTGCACCGAGGTGTACACCTGCTCATCACCGCTCTGCGGCTGCTGCGGCGGGGGACTCAAGGATGTGGAGGGGCTCCAGGCTGCCAGGAATTCTAGCTCCGCTGTATACGGGAGATACAAGATCATGGATGACCAGACAGAGATACTTGACGAGTGTGGCCTGGACGTGTTTCAGCTGAAGCAGAATGGGGATTCTGTTCTGGAATGCGATTTGCCAAGAGAGTGTGGGCAGGGAGATGAGCGTGTGGAGCTGAATGTTGTGGAGAGGGAGCTTCAAATGCTCAGTTCATTTGATACTTATGCTGATATTGCTGCAAGTAAGTACTAGTACCCCATTTTTTGTGAACTCTATGGTACTTGTGTAATGTACAATTTCTCAGCTCATCGACTTCTGAAAACAATGAAAATTAAATTATTTACTTGATTTAATGTGACGAGGAAGTGGAATAATTTACAACATTTTAAAAGATTATGTACTGTTTGGGTTTCCAGGCTGAATTGTCAAGACCTGATTCTCTGTCACCATTTCGCAAACATGCAAGGCTAAAAAAATGCTATACTAGTAACCGACAAACATTTTCAGTAACATTTCCAGATTTGCAATAAATATTTTTAATAAAATTATTGTTGCTTCATTCACATAGATTTTCTGTAGAAAATTATAAGATAATTTGCCGGTTCTGTTTAATTGATGACATGACTTCATAAAGGGAAAAATGAATTATTATTGACAAGATTTTCTAACATTTTTTTCTCGAACACGCACCCAAATATGCCTCTCACTTGTATAAGAATAAACGTCAAGATGACAAAAAAATTCCAAAAAAAACCTAGGCTAGCTGAAAGAAAGACCAAAACAGGTACTTAAAAAGGAAACCAGAACAGAGCATTTATAACATTGTTCATTTGTTCAGTGATACGAGCAAGGTTAAACATATTTTTTGAGCCAATCATTTTAAATATTGTTTGTTGCCATATGGTTTTCCTTTCATTGCTTGCTGATTGTTTTAGTTCTAATTCCTAACGCTTACTGTCTTTTATAGGTCCCGTCACAACCAATGTAGAGTTGGATGATAACACTGAAAACAATCTGGAAAGCAGAAGGGACAAAGAATATCTGAAAGAGTATATCTTACATCCTTTCCCTGAGACTGGTGATTCCGATGACGCCTATGAGTTTGGAGATATTGGGCCATTGAATACAGATGTCAAAAAGTCTGCTGCTCCTATAGCCGAGGAAGAAGATCCAGAGTCAAATATTGATCTGGCCCTCTCTAATTTCCATCGAGAATACGAGGTATTTGAACTGAGAATTGTCCACCGCAAGAACAGGTTCACATCAAATCTTTTTTTCTTCTTCTTTTGGTTGTTGGTAAAAAATCATTTTTAGCTCATATAGTAGATATCTATTGCAGGACTGGCTTTGAAGAAAACAAGGATTTTCCCATTGTCTTGAATTCAGTCATAGCAGGAAGATATTATGTCACTGAATATCTTGGCTCAGCTGCATTCAGCAAGGTTGCTCAAGCACATGATCTTCAGACGGGAATGGATATCTGCCTTAAAATAATTAAAAATGATAAGGATTTCTTTGATCAGAGTTTAGATGAGATAAAGCTGCTGAAGTTTGTGAACAAATATGATCCATCAGATGAGCATCATGTACTGCGCCTATATGACTACTTCTACCACCAGGTATATAACTTGAGGGGAGACAGTTGGCTAATATACTCTTTTTCTGTTAACATCATTCTGCATACTGCTTGGTTGTTTGGAATCTAAGAATGTATATAATGGGATGTACACTTGGTCTCTTGCAATAGCTCAAAAGATATACTTTAGCAATATACTATTTTGTTTTGATTCATGTACTTCATTTGCTTGTAGGCATGTGTTTGATTGTAGGGTAGTGAAAATTCTTCATTTCTCGGTCTCTTTGCATAATACTGGTTGCTGACAGCAAATAAATACTGACAGGAACATCTTTTCATTGTCACTGAATTACTGCGTGCAAATCTGTATGAGTTTCAGAAATATAACCAGGAGTCAGGTGGTGAGGTGTACTTTACGTTTCCTAGGATACAGGTATGTTGATTATCATTTACTGAGATATTCTGTATAAATATCACGCGCTCTACAGAATCTAGTAGAGCAAAAATTATGCGCGTACAAGTTTACATACCACTCTGTGGTCTGCATCTTACTGCACCACCTTAGTGTGTTGTATTTAGAACTTCAAATAAAATTATTTAGACAGTTGTTGGGCCCTAAATGATCGTTAATTCCCTGTGTTTCAGGCAATTGCTCGGCAATGTTTAGAAGCTTTGGTATACTTGCATCATTTAAGGATCATTCACTGCGACCTAAAACCAGAGAATATCCTAATCAAGAGCTACAGCAGGTGTGAAATTAAGGTCATTGATCTTGGGAGTAGTTGCTTTTTGACAGACAACTTATGCATGTATGTCCAATCACGTTCTTATCGAGCTCCTGAGGTCATTCTGGGCCTGCCATATGATCAGAGGATTGACATTTGGTCTCTCGGTTGCATCCTTGCTGAACTATACACCGGTGAAGTAAGTATTTTTTTCTTGAGTTCATATTTTTATTTTGCACATGCAACAAAATTTTAGCTGTATCAAGCACATGTAGACTTAATACTATGGTAGCATGTTCTTTTCTCTTTCCTTTAATAAATGGCATGTTCTTCTTCTTTGCTGTTTAAATATTATCTTAATCTATAGCTCCAATATTTTTTTCGATAAAGGGATTTTCATTTCATAGTATCAACACATACAATGTATGCCACACCCGGCCTCTGCATAACAAGATGCACACAGCCCCAACACCGTTACAATAAAGAAAAGGAAAAAAAGCACACACAGGCGCATCACAAGTATTTCTTTAATAACGCCTATGGAGAAGGAGGGCCAATCCGAAGATCCCTAGGCCATCCATGTCGGATAAAAATATCCCTCGCCGTGTGCTCCAGACGTGTAGATGCCTCCATAAAAAGGTCTCGATTTTCCACACGTTGTAATGTGGACCACGAACGGAGAAAACTTGTGCATCAGTATATGACCTGCAAAAGAGTAGTATTTTTATCATTAAAAACCTTGTCATTTCTACAAAGCCAGAGCGACCATATAACGGCTAACGCTCCCACTCTAATAATAGTCATGTTCTTCATATCAATGCCATGCAGCCAATTGCCAAAAACATTTGCATCCGACCGTGGTGGATATAAGTTAGAAGATATTTGAATGGCTGACCAAATAGAACGAGCTACCCTGCATTGAAAGAATAAGTGTTTAATCGATCCTGTTGAGGACAGAAAACACATTTTGTACTTCCCTGGCAGTTGCGTTTGACTGGGTTGTCTTTGGTTAAGATAACTCCTCGACGAAGATGCCAAGAAAATATTTTAAATTTGAGAGGTATCTTCATCTTCCAAATTTTCTTATTGTCATCAACCGGTATATCGGAGTGGACCAAAGCTCTATACATGGAATCCACAGAGAACAAACCGTTCGTCTGAAGGTTCCAACGAAACTCATCCGGAGTTCCGGACCTTGTGATAACTGAACCTGTCGCCCCAATAAGGCATTCCACATCACGAGCCGCGGTCCAAGAAGAGTACGCCTGAACGTCATATTAGGAGGCGAGGACTGCATAACAGCAGCAATTGTATCGCTCTTATGACGGACAATATTGTATAGAGATGGATATTGTTCCCGGAGGGTAGTATCCTAAAATATTGACGGACAATATTCTATAGCTCCAATATAGATCTCCAGTAAAATAGAGGATGAATTTCTTTGGTAATGGATGTCTCCAACCATCTAGCGCACAAAGATTGAAGAAAAAAAAGTATAGCTCCAACCTCAAATGTATGTGAAGTTGGGATAGTCTTTTCCCTTTTGCTAATTCTCGGTTGACCCTTCAACCGTTGGATTTGCATCATGATGCATGCACCTGAGAATTGCACATGTTTTTTCGCAATTGCTCATGAATTACATATACAATTGCGTGAATTGCATATGCAATTGGATGACCGAGAACTCGGTCAACCCATAATTAGCCGCATCCTCGTCTTTTATAACTTCAATCACAGACACAAATTCAGTTGTGTGCTTCTAGTTGTCTTACCATTTTAAAAGAGGGAACCATCGAGCCATAACCATTGACTCTTTACAAATAACAGGTACTATTTCCTAATGAATCAGTGTCGATGATGCTTGCCGGAATGATTGGGATAATTGGACCAATAGATATGGAAATGCTAGCATTGGGGCAGAACACAGAGAAGTATTTTACTGATGATTACGACCTTTTCACCAAGAACGAGGTACGTTCATTTCATGTTTGCTGTTTTAGCAATGACTGGTTCAGTCAGCGTCATATGCTACGAGAGGATTCCATGCCCACCTAATCTTGATCTCATGAATAGAGAGATTTTTTGTTGTTGAAAGAACTACTAACCTTTTAATTTCATCTTCTCTAACTTGCTGGCTATAGCAATGTGAACACTAAACACTTGGATTCCCTTCTTTATTTGTGACCAGGAGACAGATCAGTTGGAATATCTGGTTCCAGAGAAGTCCTCTTTGCGGCGTCATTTGCGATGCCCTGATCCGCAATTTGTCGATTTTCTGTCTTATCTGCTTCAGACAAACCCCAGGAAGAGGCCAACAGCCAGTGAAGCACTAGAGCACCCATGGCTTTCATCTGAGTACTAACATGAGGCCGCCCGTACAAGGATGAATTTCGGTTGCTCCTTATTTTGGAGCTCTTTTAACACTTGTAAAAAAACAAAAAAAAAAGAAAGTGTTTCCTGAGAATTGCTTTTTTACATCAAACATTACAGTTCCCTTGAGTCGTAGAGAGATTTACCTTTTTAGTTTGCAGGCTTGCTCCTGCCGCACGGCTTGTTGGCAGGGTAATTCTTGGAGTGGAAGCCCTGCTTTGTGAGCCAAGGCTTATGAGTGTATGTAAATATGAGATTTTTTTTTAGAAAAACCAATATGAGAAATATTCCCCAGTGTATCTGTACAGTTTAAACTCACACTTGTAATCCTTCAGATTCATCACTGGTAACATAATGAAACCCTTCTCGAGCGTCTTCTTGCTCGGCTTGTTGGCTATGTTTTTGCTGTGACAAACTGACAATGGGCCTTGTCTGAATCCTCAGGTTTTCAGTTTTCTACCCTTGGCGAGTCTCCTTTCCCTACTGAATCGCCGATAGCCTGATCTTCTATATCTAAATAGTAAACACCCACTACCCCCATTTTCCTGGCTTCTCCTGCCTCCATGTCATCATGTATTCTGTGCATAAGCTCGCGCGATCGAGTCTCGCTTCCGGACACATTTCCCTTCCCACGTGTGGCCCATTTTTCCTGTCTAAGCTACCAGCCCAAGTACTCCTACTGGGCCATTTTCTCAGAACCCAACACCGTATGTGTTCCCTGCATATCGCCAGCAAAACGCATCTGTGCGGATGTTCATCTTCTCTGCTCTGCTGCCTGTTCGCTTCCACCAAAAGCTCAGAGGAAACGGAAAGAAGCATCTAGCAGTCATCTATCTCTATTACACCTTAAATCCGAAAGAAACTGATGGAGGCAATTGATTCGGCACCGCACTCGCTTTTAAAGACCTATTTCGACTGTCATCGTCATCCACAGTGATTCCTACCTGCGTTGCCAACCAAGGCGGCACCGATCTCCAGTCTGGTAGGTAACCCCTGCCCGTTTTCAGCCTTCCATTTCCTTTTCCTATTCGATTTAGTCTTGATTATGTCAGATTCCATGTAAGCTTCATGTTTAGCCCGTAAAGATTATTGGCACTTCATTTGCTACTACTACGTAGGAGCATCTCCTCTAATTTGGGCACAAGCTCTCATCTAAAGGCATGAGGTTTGTACAACGAAGTACGCCTTTGGTTTGATTTTTGATATTCCCATGTTTACCTTTTTCAAGTCTGGTCGCGAATGGTCTACCAACTCTGGCAAATGCTATTTAATATACCCTCGGATATGTACCACTGAATGTCGATCACCTATTTGGCGGAATGTCTCAACAGATTAGTGATTGCCTGACTGGATCTTAATCAAAAAATAGCACTGGTCGGATTGCTTTGCATTCTCTCATTTGTTTGGGCAGTGGTTTGGTTCAGTACATTGCAAGTTGTGCGTACTGCATTTTTTCGAATTTACTGCTGTAAAGGTAAGTTCAGCCTTTCTTTAGCATTGTTTGTTTGTGTTTTTTAAACCGTTTAGTACATTTTCGGTTAGCCATTTCCATAATATGTTCCTTTTAATTTGGAAAATTAGACTCTTTGCATAAAAGAAAGGGAACGACTGTGACTAGCAAGGTTGCATCATAAATCTGAGAAGTGAGAATTCGTCAGTTTGATGGTTCGTGACAGGCACCATGCTATATCAGGGCCGGGAAGAATTGTTACCATATGTAGCCTCCCAAACCTAAGGATATTTTCTCAAGTAGTGCAACTTTTGATCCTTATGTGTGCTTATTCCTACCGTGGTTTGTATGATCAGATAATTTTGAATTTACATCGTGTGTCCATGGATTACTAGATGGGTCGGATATTAGGAGACCTCTTTGATAAGTTGTCAGATGAGGACATGAGGTACATCATTGTCCCATGTAGCACTGTGCACATTTTTCTTTTAACCAGTTGCATCAATATATTATGTATGTATTTTATTCCGTAAAAATTAACATGAATCTAAGGTCGCTGGAGAATCCTGACTGAAAGCAGAGAGTAAAGTTTAAATTTCAAGACTTCGTACATACATGAAATATTTTTTATACACTAGGCAAATACGTAAAACATTTTGTATACATGGAAATAGCAAATACCTGAATGTTTTTATATGTTCTATATGAAGTGTACTATTTTGTTTTTGTTTTTGAAACAATTTGTAATACATGTTTTAATATCTTTGTTTTTGTTTTTGAAACAATTTGTAATACATGTTTTAATATCTCAACTGCAATTTAGTCAACATAGCATGCGTTTCCGCAGCAACGCGGCGGGGTGTCATCTAGTTCAGCTAAAAAAAAAAATCCCTGCCAGCGGCAAAAATCCCCTATCCGTTTCTGCCGACCTACTCCCGCTCCCAATGCCGCCGGCCGCAGCAGCGGCCGCCGCCCTCCCTTCCCCCTCCCCCCATCGCCGCTCCCCCGCCGCGAAGTCCATCTGGCTAAACCCCAACCTCCCCAGTTCCCACCCACTCCACCGCCACAAAGCCGCCGAGCTCCAGCGTCAGCAGCAGGACCACGCCCCCGACGTCACGGCCCTCGTGGCGGCGCTCTCCGCTGCGCGCGCTGCCCCCGACCTGGCAGCCGCGCTCTCTCCGCACCGGCCCGTCTCCCCGCGGCTCCTATGCACGCTCCTCTCGCGCCTCTCCGACCCTCGCCGCGGCGTCGCCCTGCTGGACCTCCTCGCCCCTGACCTCCCCGCATCGGCGCTCCTTGTCCCCTACAATCTCCTCCTCCGCGCCGCCTCCCGCGCTGGAGAGCTGCGCCTCGCCTCCGGCCTCCTCCTCGAGATGCGCGACCGGGGCGTCGCCGCGGACGCCTTCTCTTACTCCACGCTCCTCGCCGCGCTCACCCGCGCGGGACACCTCGACCACGCGCTCACTTTCCTGCCGCTCATGGAGTCTGACGCCGTGGCGCCAGACCTCGTGCTCTTCTCCAACCTCATCCACCTCGCCCTCCGCGGCGGAGACGCGCCCAAGGCGCTCGCGCTCTTCACCCGCCTCCGGGCCGCGGGGATCAGGCCCGACCTCAAGGCCTACAACGCAGCCATCGCCGCATATTGCAAGTCCGACCTGCTCCGCGACGCCAAGCGGCTGCTGCTCCACGACATCCCCGCCGACGGCGTCGTGCCCGACGCGGAGACCTACTCCCCCATCCTCGCCGCGCTGGCGCGCCGCGGCCGGCACCTCGCTGCCGTGTCGCTCTTCTCGCACATGCACGCCGTGGCGCGCGTCAAGCCCGACCTCTCGGTGTTCAACATCGTGCTCAACGCGTACGGGCAGCTCGACCTCGCGCGCGACGCCGACCGGCTGTTCTGGTCCATGCGCCGGGCCGGAGTGCCGCCGAGCGTGGTGACATACAACACCATGCTCCGCGTGTACGGCGATGCCGGGCTGTTCGGGGAAGCGGTTCACCTGTTTGGACTCATGTGCAGCGCCTCCGATGGCAATGGCGTCGTCAAGCCCAACATAGTGACGTACAACACCATGATTTCCATCCACGGCAAGTCGCTGGAGGACGAGAAGGCCGGGAGCTTGGTGCAGGAAATGCAGGCCAACGGCATCCAGCCCAACGCCATCACTTACTCCACCATTTTGTCTATATGGGTGAAGGCCGGGAAGCTCGACCGCGCCGCCAAGCTCTTCGAGAAGCTGCAGGAATCCGGCACGGAGATTGACCCAGTGCTGTACCAGACGATGGTCGTCGCGTACGAGCGTGCGGGGCGTGTTTCGCAGGCAAAGCGATTGTTGCGTGAGCTCAGAGAACCAGACCAGGGCATCCCAAAGGAGACGGCCATAAAAATATTGGCCAGCGCCGGCCGGGTGGAGGAGGCCGCGTGGCTGTTCCGTCGCGCGGTTCACACCGGCGAGGTAAAAGACCCATCGGTGCACCGAGCAATGATGGGCTTGTTCGCGAAAAACAGGAGGCACCGGAGCGTCGTGGAGGTGTTCGACGAAATGAGGAAGCTAGGCCATTTGCCGGACTCGGAGACGATTGCCATCACAATGAATGCTTACGGCAAGCTGAAGGAGTTCGACAAGGCGGCTGTGCTGTACCGGGCGCTGAGGGAGGAAGGCTGTGTGTTCTCGGACAGGGTACACTTCCAGATGCTCAGCTTGCTCGGTGCTCAGCAGGACTTCGAAGCACTGGAGCAACTGGTCGGCGAGCTTAGCCATGACCCGAGCATCGACAAGAGGGAGCTTTATCTTGTGTCCGCGGGCGTATACGAGAGAGCATACAAGTTTGACGAGGCCGCCCAGATTATCAGCCAGATACGAAGTTCCAGCGATTTTCGCGTCCAGAAACTCAGATAAGATGATTCTGCTTTCAGTACCCATCTCAAGACTCAAGAGCCAGACTGCAGCGATTCTTACGAAATTTGAAAGAATAATTTTAGCAAGAGAAAAATATCAGGTTGCTCAAAAAACATGGTTCTGACTTGTAAGTGATCATGTCTTGTGTTAGTGGACTTACTGACTTACTACTAAATTAAATTCTAAGGTTTGAATATCATCAACTGCTGCTTATTGGGCCTAGGCATATGTAAATATCAGGTGGTTAGATTTATAAACACGTGATTTTGGTGAAATGCTGGCAAAACCCCTACATTTCTTATTGTGAAACCTTGATTAAAAGCTGCATGCAGCCTCTTGGCATCATAGACACTTACCCTTGAATTGTGCATTAGATTACGTGAACTATCAACAATTAAATTTTACAACAGAACATGATCGGAGAAAAGAAGTTGACAACCCGTAGGCCTTGTACCTCCATGCAGCATTTCTCGTTCAGGCTTTCACCCATTGCAGAAATTCATATAACAATCTATCGAGTTGCCGACTACGACGAGTGTGTCCGTTGCCTAGAGCACATGTCTTTCTGCACCGCGAAAGGCACTAGACGGCCTCGACCTACATCGGACATTCATTACAACATCAATACGAACTATATCAAGGCGAACCGCAACAAGTTGTACGACTACGTCAGGCTATGAGTCAAGATCTTCGTCGAGCATATCCACGAAAAGTGCCATCAGACAGGCTGGTGTGGAACTTTCTCCAACAGCAAGGTATGAACACACGTCGCCGTGAGGGACACCTCCAAACGACGCACTACTTGACGCATGCTGCTACATCACCAACACATCATCGCCAAGGTATATATCAGTGTGGTCTTCATCAACAATCTCGTCAACAAAACGCCGCCGCCGCTACAACGTCCACAAGGATGGACACGCGCCCTCTGACAGTAGACGCGAACGACATCGATGATGGCATTTACCACGTCCAAAGGCTAAGACTACATCGACACATCGGCATCACTATTTGTGATGACCCCTACAACTACACACACGGTTCTGGCGTGGGGCTTTTAACCAACACCTTCGTCTTCGCCGAAAAGGGACGCCCTAATTTTTCCCGAATTATCTGAGGCCGTGGCGGCGGCGGAGCTCCTGATTCTCTCCGAAGGGGGTCAGATCCTGCTGCTCCGGAGCTCCGGAGAGGGGGGAAATCACCGCCATCATCACCACCTCTCCTCCTTGGCGTGGGAGGAGACCCCTACATCACCGTCATCACCATCACCAGCACCATCTCCATCATCATCTCCGTGATCCACTCCGTTCCCCTCATAGTTTGAGAGTTGTTATACCCTAGATCATTGTCTTGTGCTCCTATTCATGTTTGTGATTGGGTACTTGTCATTATTTGGTGGTGAAGTGTTTATTTCAGATTGTGTTGTACCCTTTATGCCACTGATTATGATCATGTTTGCACGTTGTGAGTAGTTCCCATATGTTCCTGGGGGCATAGGATGAATTGTCAATGATTTATATATAACATGTGTTGGTATTTTGTCAAGAGTTTATCTTCTATGTGATTCTATGATGGTGTTGTGCGAACGTCGACTGCACAACACTTCACCTTTAAGGGCTCATAGGAGAACAACGTAGTGTAATGAATTGAGGAAGACTTGGGAGGACAACTAAGCCTAAGACAGAGTCATGCAGTTATATTATGTGGGTAGTAGTGTCGGGGACCTTAGAGTGTAATGCTATGGTGGGACTTTATGTCTTAATAACTCTTGTGCAAGTCATTAAATTGGCCACATGATCCATCATAAGGGGTTGTAGTTTAATTATTTAGCTATGCCTAGTTATGGCTCCGCCCCAAAGAAGATTAAAACTTGACAAGATATGCAACGTGTTGTTTAATAAATCTCTATGCCTAGTGATATCCATGCCGCCCTCGGGAACGTTTTCCACTTATACGTTACACACCACTTGAGCTTGTCCTCTTGCCACATAGAGGATTGGGCTTTCTCTCTCTTTGAGAGCTTTTTATTTGCTACCATCCACTTTAAGCATTTTTATTCATTTGCAACTATACAACCAAAAATCCCAAAAACATTTGCATCTTTTATTGTTGTATTTATCATTCTTTCTAACCAATACCTTCAGCTCCTCGTGGGTTCGACAACCTTTTCTAATTGAAAGGTACTACAATTGATCTCCTGCACTTGGGAGTCATCAAGATACTTTTCTGGCGCCATTGCCGGGGAGCGTAGCGCTATTGGTAAGAAGTTTGGTAAGGAAACTTGAAATCTGAATTATATTTGTTGTTCTATCTCATTGATATTATGGCATCTAAGAATCGTCCCTCGCTGCACCTTACTCTTTATGAAAGTGCTTATACCACTACTGCTAAAGTGGTTGAAACTGCTGTGTCTAAGATACCTGAAGTGGGATTAAAATTCCCACTGGCCATGTTGAAAGAGTTACGAAGAATATATTTTCAGGCGATGGAACTAAGACAGCACGTGAACACATTGAATTGATTGAAGAAATATGTGGCTTATTTAGGATTCCTGGTATTTCTGAGGACTATGTGAAAAGGAAGCTATTATTTATGTCTTTATCTGGTAATGCTCGTATTTGGTTCAGGTCTTTGGATGAAGGAGCCACTACTGAATGGAGTGTATTGAGGAAGATTTTCTTTCTTAAATATTTTACTCCTAGAGAAGCTTATGAGAGCCGCTGCTATATATTTAATTTCTGGCCACATCTGGGAGAGAGTATTACTCAAGCTTGGGGGAGATTGAAGGCACTCCTTCGTGAGAATCCTTGTCATGATCTTACAAAGAAACTTATATTGATAAACTTTTATGTGAGGCTACCTATGAAGCATAAGGAAATTCTGGACAAT
The DNA here is from genome assembly GCA_012064385.1 of Puccinellia tenuiflora. NCBI lineage: Eukaryota > Viridiplantae > Streptophyta > Magnoliopsida > Poales > Poaceae > Puccinellia > Puccinellia tenuiflora. Next base: position 1,618,662 of record QRDG01000366.1, read on the forward strand.
TCATCTGGCGGGAGTTTTACAAATAATACTGAAGAAGAAGCATGGAATCTATTGGAAACTATTTCTGAAAATACTGGACACTGGGAACTTGATAAAGGTAATAAACCTTATTTTGATTATGGATATTCATGTGTAGAGAGCTTCTCTACTTCTATCTTGTTTAAAATATGAGTGATACATTTAATCTTGATCCTTATGTTATACTTGAAATAGCTAAATCTTTTGCTGAGCATATCTGTGTTCCTAAAAGTGGGTTTGAAACTTATGTTGAACCTGTTAAACAATCTATTGTTATTCCTAAAGTTATTAAACAGATAGAGCCAGTGTCATCTGTGAGAATTGAGGAGTATGTTGAGCCACCCTGAAAGGACACGGATGTCGCCTAGAGGGGGGGGGGGTGAATAGGCGATTTAAAATTATTACGGTTAAGGCTTGAATAAATGCGGAATAAAACTAACGTTTAATTTATCAAGCCAAAACCTAAACTAGCTAGGTTCACCTATGTGCACCAACAACTTATGCTAAGCAATATGATCAACTAGGTGATAGCAAGATATATGACTTTAAGCTTAATGTCTATCACAAAGTAAATAGCATAAGTAAGAAGCTCGGGATAGAAATACCGAGGCACTTGGAGACGATGATTTTATCCCGAAGTTCACTTCCCAATGGAAGCTAGTCTCCGTTGGAGCGGCGCGGTGTTCACCAATGTGAAGCACCGAGTAGCCTTGATATGGCACACCGTATCTCCGTTGTGTCTTACCACCAATGTGGCGAGGCACTTGTCACTATGTTGCCGTTGAGGTTGACAACTAGAACCTTTACAAGGGTGAAGCTCACTCCACAAGTTGGAGGGTCTTCACCAAATGCACCGAGCCGCCAAGACTCGATGCCCAAGGCCGGGGCACACACCACAACTCAATTGATGGCTCCCGGCAATATCTTCGTAGCTACCAAAGCTCCGAAGCAACAAGGTTGAGCCACACTCCACAATTGGAGGCTCCCAACAAATCCCGTAAGCCACCAAGACTCCGAGAAATCAAACCGTCTAGGGTACCAACGTGCCCTAGAGGAACAAGCTCTAGGGCACCAAAGTACCCAAGAGTAACAAGCTTCTCAACTTCACTTTCCACGAATCACCGTGGAGAACTCAAACCGATGCAACTAATGCAATGGCAAGAACACACTAAGTGGTCAAGTTCTTCCAACCCGAATCCAACCAAAGCAACTAATGCTTGGGAGGGATTAGGGAGGAAGAACAAAGGAGGAACACAAAGAAACTCCAAAGATTTAGATCCAAAGTGTTCTCCTCACTTAGAGGAGAAATCAATTGGTGGAAACACGGATCTAAATCTCCTCTCTCTTTTCTCTCAAAGAAGTAGCACGAACTTGTGGAGAGAATGAGAGAAAGCCAAGCTCAAGAGGTCAACAATGGAGGAGGGGAAAATAGCTTAGGAGTTGGCTAAAAAGTTAGTTTATTTTTGGGGAAGAAGCCCCTTAAATAGGGGCTCCGAAAATGGAGCCGTTGGATCATTTTCGTGCGCAGGAAAAAAGAAAAGGAGAGGGGAAGGCAGGGCAGGCCGGCCTGGCTGCCGGCCCAGGCCGGAGAGGAGGCCGGGCTGCCTCCCGAACTGCCCGGCCTGGGAGCCGGCCCAGGCCGGGGAAGAGACCGGCGGGTGACAGAGGAGTGCGGGGCGGGCCGGCGGCACCCGGGTGGGCCGGCCTGGGAGCCGGCCCAGGCCGGCAGGAGGACCGGGAGCCCACCCGAAGCGACCGGCCGTCGAACCGGCCCAGGCCGGCGATCTGGCCGGGGCACTAGCCGAATGGGCCGGCCTGGGAGCCGGCCCAGGCCGGCAGTGAGGCCGGCGCCCATTTTTCTTTTTCCCTTTTTTCTAATATTCTGTTTTAAAACAATCCGATACCGAAAACGCAATATCTTCCACATACGAACTCCGTTTTCGGTAATCTTGGACTCGTTGGAATCGTCACAACGAGCACTACAAGAATATACATAGAAACATCATTGTTCAACAAGATATGGTAAAGCCAAATGATGAGAGGTAAAACCTTTCTATTAAAAACCGGAAAACCATATCTTTTGCAAATGAAGTCCGAATGACACGAAACCACTTTTGTTGGAAAGAGGACGACAAATGCTACCCAATAACAAGTGAGAATATTGAAACCAAGCAAGGGAGATTTTGCTAATAAATGGAAGAGTGAAACCTTCCGCATAGATGGACCGACAAAATCTCCGACACCGAAAACTCAATAGGGAACACATATGAGAACCGTTTTCGGTGACCTTGGGCTTGTCATGACAAGCACGACAAGCACCAATACCACACCACGATAAGAGCCAAATAGGAACCAATAAAGATGATGCCAAGGATGCAAAGGTTTGAGCTCTCTACGACCGATACGCTAAAGCTCACTTGAGAGCCCCTCTTGATAGTACGGTTACCTATCCTAAAACCCGGTCTCACAACTACACCGCGAGACCGGTAAAATAGAAACCCTATCAAGATCATACCTTTGCCTTGCGCATTCCACTTGAGCTAGATGATGACGATCTTGATCTACTCTCAAGTGGATCACCTTTCTTGATTTTGCTTCGCTTGGTGAAGACACGCATATTGCTCCCCCATACACCAAGATGGGAGAGGCACTCTTCGACATATCTTCACATGGCCTTTATCTTGATGATGATCACCACGTGACGCCATCCACCATGGACAACATAGGATCTTGATCAACAAATGATCTTCTTCTTCACATGCCCTAGTCTTGTATGTTGATCAACTTGCACTTAGCCTTGATCAACATATAGTCTTCTTCTTTTAGCCTTGACTCCAACATATGGAGTCAAAGCATTCCTTATGGACCAACACTGCAAATATAACTTAAAGCACACATTAGTCCATAGAGATTGTCATTAATTACCAAAACAACACATGGGGGCAACCATGCCCTTTCAATCTCCCCCATTTTGGTAATTGATGACAATCCCTTTTGAGAGGGTTTATATAATGAATTAAGCAACCTTGCAAGACAAGGATGCATGAGCATGAGAGGCAAATGCTTAAGAACCAAACTAAAGCATAAAACCAATTCCCTTAAACCCTCTAAAACTTCTCCCCCATTGGCATCGATTGCCGAAATGGGAAGAAAAATTCTAGAAGGCCAATATAGTATGAATTTCTCCATAAAGTGTGCATTTCTCAAAATGTGAGTGGAATCAAATGCACATATCCATTGACGAATAATAGAGGAAATCAAACTATATTGAGGATCCAAAGATTGCAAAAGGATGAAATCATTCTAAACATCTCCACCAAGGAGAAAAGCAAGCAAGAAGATCCTATCCTAGAGTTCTAAATAAAATTAGAGAAGCTCCCCAATGTCTATGCACTATTGAGGAGTGCACAAATATGGAATCCTCACTCCCCCAAAATCATCTAGGACACTCACCAAGTGCAAGGGTAAAAAGGAAATTAAAGCAAAACCGAGCACTTGCACCAAGGATGTGGTTGAGCCATAAGGAGATACCAATTAAGAGAAACTATCAATCAAGGCCCAACCAAGAGTATGTGTGTGTGTGACAAGACAATTAATTTGATAAGACACATAGTCTTGACCAAATGGAGATAAGTTATATATCGAGTATTGACACACATAACTTACAAATAAGATTTTTCAAAAAAAGATATGTTCACAAGCTCAAGGAGACTAATTGGAAACTAATACCAATTGAAAAACCCACGAGCTAGTGAGAACATTTAGGCAACAAAATCAACATACTCACGTGATGAGCATGAAGAGAAGAATCTTCAACAAAATGTGAGTGCCCAAAGGTGAGTAGAAATAAGACAAGCACTCACGAGTCAAACTTGGAGCCACCAAAGAATTATAGATAAAAGACAAGGTGGCTTGCAAGAAAGTAGGATACCACATAAAAGGTGACCTCTCTCATATGTATAGGTTTCTAAGTAGACAATGATATTCGTCGACAAAGAAACTTGCACATATAAAATGGTTGATAAAGTGGAAACCATGGTATCCAAAAAGGAAGTCATGAATATACAAAAGATATTATTGCTTAAAAGCATAGCACATAGCTCAAATTTATCTCATTGTATATGAATGAACTTCAAAAATATCAAAGACATCCCACATGTCACTAAGGGAATAAGAGATAGTGAAGATGCTTTGAGATAGGCAACAAGTATCACAAAGAAATAATACCAATTGAAGAAAAAACTTTTGCATTTCCATCACACATATCACAACGATATACCAGTGAAGAAAGGAGCCAAAGTCACAACAATTGTACATTTAAAGTTTTCATGCCAAGGGGGCAACCTACACAAGGTTGAATACAAGAAAAATATGCATGGGATAGATACTTGTTACCGAAATAGCATTGGTGATGATGAAGATGAGAATTTCTGTTTATCATCAAAGCTTGACTCTAATAATCACATGGTGAGGACACCTTCCTTATAAATGAGGCAAGCATCCAATGCATCTCCATTGTACCTAAAACAAAATTCAAGTACAACATGGTTCCCAAACTCATTGGGTTCCATAGTAGTTAGATACACTACAATACATAGGAAGCACTCCACATAAATATGTGCACATAGATGAACTTGAATTTCATGCACATCTTAGCCAAATTAGGATTTGGTGGAGTATCCCCTATATATTGGATCAAGAAAGACTAGCATGCCATAAAATAAATATATTAGTAAATATGCATGCATGGACTTACGAGAACCGAATGAGATACAATTTGGACAAAACACTAAGTAAACCAAGAAGAGAGCACACCAAAGTGTGACACAAAAAGGTTGTCCAAATTATATCAAAATCCAAATCAACACATGATTGAGGAAAAATCAAATCAACATATGATTGATTCCAAAACACGTCAACACATGAAGTGTGACATCAATAGGAATCAAATCAAACAACACATGAGAGATAAGACACCAATTGAAAAATAAGATACCATTTAGGAGACAAGATACCAAGAGGAGGTTACTACTTGACCGAAATCAAGTAAAGTAAAATAAAGTAATAAGGTATCAAGATTTCCACAATAAATATCAATTGAAACAAATATCTATGGAGGAGATATTAAATTCCAATTAATACCAATTGAAGGTACCTAGGCAAGGCCAATGAGCATATAAGATGAAAGAAAGAGACATGCCCAAAGGGTTTTCTCATTCTATAGGATAAAACATAAAACAAGAGATGAGATTGCAAGACTCCCAAGAGAGAGCAAGGTTACACTAAATAAACCAAACACCCTCTACAATTTTCATGATGGCACTAAGCATCAAGAGAAAAGATTTGTCTTCCATAAACACATATGATAGAAATCAAATGCCAATTGAAAGGATCAAATATTGATAGATAGGATAGTGTTCTAAATAAAAGGAATGCTCCCCCAAGATTCATGCATTATTTTTTGATATTTGTATTTGAATACAAAATGCACACACAAGGGATCATTACTCTTCATATTTTATTTACAACACTAAACACTACCAATTTGAGAATTAGGATCCTAGCAAGAGGCAAGGAAGGCAATGGGAGTCAAAATAAATATTTTGGCAAGAGATGTGGCAAATAAACACCAATGCCAATGTAAGGATAATCAAAAATATTCTACCATAAACATAAGTATGGATTGTCCAAGGACAATGACCATTTGGAATTATTTTCCCGGTGATAGAGGTATCCAAGAATATCCTCACAAGATAAAACATATGGCAAGGGATAAGAAATAAAACACCATATTTTAATAAGGTTTGTTGGTAGTTCCAACTATTCAAACCAACCGGCAATGCCATGGTTAGAATAATATGGAACAAATGGTTTCTCAACTAATGTATGGAAATGCATTTTAGAGAAAAACCACACCAAGCAAACTCACACAAACAAGAGCCAAACGATAGCTAGAAAGCAAATTGGAACTTGTTCGAGCTAATATGCCACATAGGAATAAGATAATTTACAATATCAAATCTAAGTGGCAAACCTCAAATGTTCACATTTTGTAGGATTGTAATATGCACATAGCTTATTACTCCCCCACAATGTGATAATTCATTTCTTCTTAACAAGAGGCAAATAAAATCAAATAGAGATAATTAATAGACATTATAGAATTTGAATTTCTCATGAGCATGACACACCACATAGTTACTAGATAATCTTGATATATCAATACTAGGTGGTGTTACTCATATACACACATTTTTAGGTTAGTGAAGTGCACAAAGCATATCACTCCCCCAAAATGGGATAGTCCATTAATTTCTCAAAAGAGCCCATTGAAATCAACACAAGATCCAATAAGGACTCAACACAAAGTTTACACATATATGGAGCGCACATTAACATACACAAACTTGATTGTTTAAGGTAAGTAATAAGCACAACATATACAAGCACATGCTAGGAACAAAACTAACACATGCTAGGGAGCAAGCAACTTTCAATGAATATATATAATTTAAATATAAGTTACCGCAAGAAGGAGCATTGGATATGAGATATGACAATATAATCCAAATAATTTGGCTAGTGGAAATAATCATCAAGAAGATCCCTTAATTCTTCAAGGATAGCCAAGTCTCCAATGTCCTTCATCACAACCTATTGATCAAGTTTGAGCTTGTTGGTCCCCAACCAAGTTGGGTCCTAAGAGGTTAGTCACAATAGGCTTGGCAACCCAAATGGTTCTTTTCTTGACACCACTTTGAGTTCCCACATATTTGGCAAACACATTGCCAACCCTATCCTTCCTAAGAGAATAAACATCATCAATAATTATGGGGTTGGATAGAGTACCGTTTGTGCATGAAGAGGCCAAATGGCCCTTCTCACGGCATAAGTAGCAATATCGACTCTTTTCTTTCTTCTTAATAGGCACCTCAACTTGAGGAGCAATGACTTGAGTCTTCTTAGGAGGTTGCCTTTGTTCAACCCGAGGTTGAGCAAGAGATTGAACAATAGGCCTCTTCCCTAGTTGCTTCTCACTAAGAGGCTTCTTCTTCATTGGGCAATCTCTAACATGATGCCCTTCAATTTTGCACTTGAAGCAAACAATCTTGGCCGAGTGATTGACTTGTTCTTGGCCCTTCTTATTGCTACTCTTGGACTTGTTCTTGATATTGGAGTTGAATCCAAGTCCACTCTTGTCATTGGGGGATTTTTGTACACTCAACATGTTGTCAAGTGTGGCCTTCCCTTTATGACGTTTCTCCACATCTTTCTTCAAAGAAGTGGCTTGTGCCTTGTGCTCTTTAGTCTTCCCTACAAGGTTAGTAGCTACACAAGTACTAGAGGAAGTTGAAGCTTCATTGTTAGAGCAACTAGGCACAAAATGTAATTCAACATATGATTTAGCATTAGTGTGAGATGAAGAATTACTAGGACTAGCACATGGCATTTTAGCATTTTTATTAGAAGTTGTGCCATTGTCCACATGGGGCTCACTAGATATTACCTTGGTAGCAATTGCCTCATGAGCTAACTTTAACTTATCATGAGATACGAGAAGATCTTCATGAGAGCTCGAGAGCTTCTCATGACTTTCTTCCAATATCTCATAATTGCTAGTTAGCAATTTAAGTTGAGCCCTTAGCTCAACATTCTCCTTTAAAATGGATGCTTCACAAGAAATAGAGTTAGTAGCACAAGCATCAACATTAATAGAAATGGGAGAACAAGTAGGAAGCTCTTTTAGTAATTGAGCTTGGAGTTGATCATGAGACTTAGTGAGATGTGCAAGAGAATCTTCCAAGGACTTGACATCCTTTTCAAATTTCACATTAGCCTCAAGGAGTCTAACAATTTCAACAACAAGCTCATCATTTTTAATTTTAAAATCATTAGCCACCTTGAGAGCTCTATCATAGGTTTCATTTACTTTGGATAACTCTAGAGTAAATGTCCCCTCAAGAGATTTCTTGGTGGTTTGTTCTTCTTCAAGAGCTTCCTTAAGATCCGCAATCGTGTTCGCATAACCACGTTCGCGGCGAAGACTTTCATCTTCACGTGCTTCCAAATCATCTAATTCTTGCTTGTACCCAACAAAGGTAGTTATGAATTCTATGAAACTATCATGAGCATTTTTATATTTTGAAGAGCACGTTCAACCATTCCACTCTTATTCATAAGGAGGTCAAAACTATTATCCTTATCTTCATCATAATTTTCTTCATCATCATTAGATTTATATAAGTAATTTTTTGAAGATATGGAAGGACTATCAACACAAGCATGTGAAACATTTATAGTGCTAGATGTGTTTAAGTCCAAAGATAAATCATTGCAATGAGATAGAGATGAAATATTATCTAGAAGAAGCTCACTATCATTATTGCAAGATTTATCCCTACTCACCATTGCATTATTTTGTGGCTTGCCACATGTAGGTGAGGTAGAAGAAGTTGAGAACTCATTACGCCCGGAGGTGGAGTGAGAACAATCATTCTCACTATCCATGGACACACCATAATTGTCTTGAAGCTTGGTCCATAGCTCATGGCCATTCCGATAAGGAGAGATCGACAAAGCAACTGCATTACTCAAAGACTTGAAAATCACTTAGAAGCTCCATCATCTAGATAAGAATTTTCCTCATCCTCTAGAGGAGAAAAACCCATATCTAGAATTTGCTCTATATATGGATCAATGTCCCGAAAATAATCTAGCATGCGATTTCTCCAATCATTATAATTAGTGCCATCGAATATTAAAGAATCATTGTGCACTAAACCACTAGACGACATCTTTACTCTCTAGGCCGTGAAGCCCTATAAAGAGAGAACCCGCTCTGATACCAATTGAAAGGACACGGATGTCGCCTAGAGGGGGGGGTGAATAGGCGATTTAAAATTATTACGGTTAAGGCTTGAATAAATGCGGAATAAAACTAACGTTTAATTTATCAAGCCAAAACCTAAACTAGCTAGGTTCACCTATGTGCACCAACAACTTATGCTAAGCAATATGATCAACTAGGTGATAGCAAGATATATGACTTGAAGCTTAATGTCTATCACAAAGTAAATAGCATAAGTAAGAAGCTCGGGATAGAAATACCGAGGCACTTGGAGACGATGATTTTATCCCGAAGTTCACTTCCCAATGGAAGCTAGTCTCCGTTGGAGCGGCGCGGTGTTCACCAATGTGAAACACCGAGTAGCCTTGATATGGCACACCGTATCTCCGTTGTGTCTTACCACCAATGTGGCGAGGCACTTGTCACTATGTTGCCGTTGAGGTTGACAACTAGAACCTTTACAAGGGTGAAGCTCACTCCACAAGTTGGAGGGTCTTCACCAAATGCACCGAGCCGCCAAGACTCGATGCCCAAGGCCGGGGCACACACCACAACTCAATTGATGGCTCCCGGCAATATCTTGGTAGCTACCAAAGCTCCGAAGCAACAAGGTTGAGTCACACTCCACAATTGGAGGCTCCCAACAAATCCCGTAAGCCACCAAGACTCCGAGAAATCAAACCGTCTAGGGTACCAACGTGCCCTAGAGGAACAAGCTCTAGGGCACCAAAGTACCCAAGAGTAACAAGCTTCTCAACTTCACTTTCCACGAATCACCGTGGAGAACTCAAACCGATGCAACTAATGCAATGGCAAGAACACACTAAGTGGTCAAGTTCTTCCAACCCGAATCCAACCAAAGCAACTAATGCTTGGGAGGGATTAGGGAGGAAGAACAAAGGAGGAACACAAAGAAACTCCAAAGATTTAGATCCAAAGTGTTCTCCTCACTTAGAGGAGAAATCAATTGGTGGAAACACGGATCTAAATCTCCTCTCTCTTTTCTCTCAAAGAAGTAGCACGAACTTGTGGAGAGAATGAGAGAAAGCCAAACTCAAGAGGTCAACAATGGAGGAGGGGAAAATAGCTTAGGAGTTGGCTCAAAAGTTAGTTTATTTTTGGGGAAGAAACCCCTTAAATAGGGGCTCCGAAAATGGAGCGTTGGATCATTTTCGTGCGCAGGAAAAAAGAAAAGGAGACGGGAAGGCAGGGCAGGCCGGCCTGGCTGCCGGCCCAGGCCGGAGAGGTGGCCGGGCTGCCACCCGAACTGCCCGGCCTGGGAGCCGGCCCAGGCCGGGGAAGAGACCGGCGGGTGAGGAGGAGTGTGGTGCGGGCCGGCGGCCACCCGGGTGGGCCGGCCTGGGAGCCGGCCCAGGCCGGCAGGAGGACCGGGAGCCCACCCGAAGCGACCGGCCGTCGAACCGGCCCAGGCCGGCGATCTGGCCGGGGCACTAGCCGAATGGGCCGGCCTGGGAGCCGGCCCAGGCCGGCAGTGAGGCCGGCGCCCGTTTTTCTTTTTCCCTTTTTTCTAATATTCTGTTTTTAAAACAACCGATACCGAAAACGCAATATCTTCCACATACGAACTCCGTTTTCGGTAATCTTGGACTCGTTGGAATCGTCACAACGAGCACTACAAGAATATACATAGAAACATCATTGTTCAACAAGATATGGTAAAGCAAAATGATTAGAGGTAAAACCTTTCTATTAAAAACCGGAAAACCATATCTTTTGCAAATGAAGTCCGAATGACACGAAACTACTTTTGTTGGAAAGAGGACGACAAATGCTACCCAATAACATGCGAGAATATTGAAACCAAGCAAGGGAGATTTTGCTAATAATTGGAAGAGTGAAACCTTCCGTATAGATGGACCGACAAAATCTCCGACACCGAAAACTCAATAGGTAACACATATGAGAACCGTTTTCGGTGACCTTGGGCTTGTCATGACAAGCACGACAAGCACCAATACCACACCACGATAAGAGCCAAATAGGAACCAATAAAGATGATGCCAAGGATGCAAAGGTTTGAGCTCTCAACGACCGATACGCTAAAGCTCACTTGAGAGCCCCTCTTGATAGAACGGTTACCTATCCTAAAACCCGGTCTCCCATCTACACCGCGAGACCGGTAAAATAGAAACCCTATCAAGATCATACCATTGCCTTGCGCATTCCACTTGAGCTCGATCATGACGATATTGGTCTACTCTCAAGTGGATCACCTTTCTTGATTTTGCTCCGCTTGGTGAAGACACACATATTGCTCCCCCATACACCATGATGGGAGAGGCACTCTTCGACATATCTTCACATGGCCTTTATCTTGATGATGATCACCACGCGACGCCATCCACCATGGACAACATAGGATCTTGATCAACACATGATCTTCTTCTTCACATGCCCTAATCTTGTACGTTGATCAACTTGCACTTAGCCTTGACCAACATATAGTTTTCTTCTTTTAGCCTTGACTCCAACATATGGAGTCAAAGCATTCCTTATGGACCAACACTGCAAATATAACTTAAAGCACACATTAGTCCATAGGGATTGTCATTAATTACCAAAACAACACATGGGGGCAACCATGCTCTTTCACACCCCCATATCCAAACCAAGTTAAGAAAAATTTACTTACTGCTGTTACTAACAAGAGTAAAAGAAGATGTCCTCAGCCATATGAACAGGTGGAAGTCAATACTCAAATTTCTGTCATCAAACAATTAAATAAAGAAGATCCTGTTGATGTTTATTTATGTGAAGATGCTACTAAATTATCAGAGGTAATTCAGCCAAGGTGGGAAAACCTATCATATCATGCTCTATTGGGACTTCAAATTATCACGGTCTATGTGATATTGGGTCAAGCATTAGTGTCATTCCATATTCTCTCTATCTTGAAATCAAGCCTGATATTGATCCTATTGTTATGGAAGAGACAACTGAAGAAGAAGAGAAACTACTTGATGCACTAAAAGCTCATCGACCAGCTATTGGATACTCTCTTGATGATCTTAAAGATATAAGCCCAGCTCTATGTATGCATAAAATTAATTTGGAAGAGGATGCAAAACCTGTTGTTGATTATCAACGCCGTCTCCACCCAAAAATGAAAGAAGTGGTAAGAAAAGAGTTTTGCAGCGTTGTGAAGATCAACATCTAGTTCTCAATTGGGAGAAGTGCCACTTCATGGTTACCGAAGGAATTGTTCTAGGGCATAAGATTTCTGGAGATGGAATAGAAGTTGATCCAGCCAAGGTAGAAGCTATTGAGAAGCTACCATACCGAAAGGATATAAAAGGTATAAGAAGTTTTCTTGGGCATGCAGGTTTTTACCGTAGGTTTATTAAGGATTTCTCCAAAATATCAAAACCTCTAACCAATCTTTTGCAAAAGGATGTTCCTTTCTCTTTTAATGATGATTGCATTGAATCTTTTAATATTTTGAAGAATGCTTTAATAACTGCTTCTATTATTCAACCTCCTGATTGGAAATTGCCCTTTGAAATTATGTGTGATTCTAGTGATTATGCTGTTGGGGCTGTTTTGGGTCAAAGGGTTGATAAGAAACTGAATGTGATTTATTATGCTAGTAGAACACTTGATGCTGCCCAAAGAAATTATGCTACAACTGAAAAAGAATTTTTAGCAGTACTATTTGCTTGTGACAAGTTTAGACCTTATATCACTGATTCCAAAGTCACAATACATACTGATCATTCGGCTATTAAATACTTGATGAACAAACAAGTGGACAGGTTGAATTAAGCAATAAGAAAATTAAACTCATTCTGGAAAAGACAGTTAACAAGTCTAGATCTGATTGGCCACTTAAAATTAATGATGCATTATGCGCTTATAGAACTGCATTTAAAAATCCTATGGGAATGTCCCCTTATAAAATGGTCTATGGTAAAGCTTGTCATTTACCTGTTGAATTAGAACATAAAGCTAGATTGGCCATTAAACAATTAAACTTTGACTTTAAGACTGAAGGAGAGAAAAGAATCCTTGATTTAAACCTGCTAGATGAATAGAGGAATGAAGCCTATGAAAATGCTAAAATGTTTAAATAGAAAGTTAAGATTTGGCATGACAAGAAGATTAAGAGAAAAGAATTCAAAGTAGGAGATCAAGTTTTATTATACAACTCTCGTTTCAAGTTTTCTGCAGGGAAGCTAGCCTCAAAATGGCAGGGACCATTAGTCATACAGGAGGTGTACCGTTCAGGAGCTATCCGTCTCTACGGTGATATGAAAGGTAAACCTCATGTGGTCAATGGACAATGTCTTAAACATTATATTGTAGGAAAAAGCTTCATTGGAACGTTGGAAACATTGAATTTACAAACACTGGAAGAAATAATAAAAGGGGGTCGAGCAGTTTCAGCAACTCCAAATCAATAAAAGGTAACTTTTGTATTGGAAAGTTTCTCGGAATTACATGAAATTTTATGGAAGTCATTTTTTATGGAAATAAAAGTGTGGGGAAAGAAAACTTGACGAAACGGAGTCCCGAGGGAGGAAAGAGGTGGCCCCACGCGGCCAGTGACGAGGATATGGCCTCCGGGTACCCCATGGAGGTACAACGTGGCCCACTATGGGGGTAGCCCAGCTAGGCCCAAGTTGACACGAAGCCCAAGAAGCAATTTACAACACTTATAAACCCTAACTGGCTCCATATATAAAGCCAGGTAGGGGCACCCGAATAGAGATCTCTCAACTAGACACGCAACACCCGCCTCCGGCGGCCACCATGTAAACACATCTATCATGATCATAGTGACTTATAGCAGGACGTAGCGATCCTCCACCGAGGGGACGTGAACCTGGGTAACTCCGCGTTTGCAATCTCGCTCCCGGAATCTCCTACGCCGCCTAATCCACCTCTCGTAAGCTACCCCGTGTAGCATCTGCCGTGATAATCCCACGACAGTTGGCGCCGTCTGTGGGAAACGCGGCGCTTGGAGTCGTCATCCGGGCGGGATCCCTCACCATCAACATCTACATCAAGCTCGCTCGGTACGGCGAAAAAATTCTATCCGCAGTCGCCGGGCTCAACATCAACAACGCCCATCATGCGCGGGCTGCAGGATAGCAGGAACGTTCGTGTTGCGGACATCCTCGATGGCGACTCGGAAATCATCTCGACGATCCCTTTGGTGGAAAGATTCGAAATCGAGTTTGCTACAAGCTGTTAAAATTTCAGCGTGTTCCAACGGCTGGATCTTCCTGACCGACCCGCGCACTGAACCTGTGTCAGAACCCTGACGAAACTTCGTGCGGCTTCGGGAAAATAATTATCTAGGTTGACTCGGACATCAATTTGAAGATCCCTCTGGTGAAAACATGCGGAATACAATCCCGCACCACTCCAAGAAATTTGAGCCAATTCCAACAGTTGGATCTCCGTCAGCAACTCGCGCAATGCAGCAAGTTTTAGATCTAGCCGAGTTCGCGAATTCAGCTCTGAGTCCGGATTTGGAACCGATTTCGTTGACTCGCAAGACAGAAGAGGAGCAACTCCGCCGCGTCGATTCCATCCGCTGCGTCAACTCCATTTGTTGCGTCGACTACCTCCGCCGCGTCGACTACGTCGTCCGCAGCGTCGACCCCATCCGCCGCATCATCTACGGTTACATCGACTCCGCTGTAGTCGAGATCGTCCACGCCTTGGAGTCCGCATTGCGGACAATTACGACCGTCATAGACCCGCTATGCCGTCGCGGCATCAACGACACGCGCCGTTCCGGTTTAATCGCCATGCTTCGATCTACGCGTCATCAACAGCTAAGTCGTTCTTATATTTAATTTTTGCAGTCAATAAGGCTACTTAGCCACACATATAACCTGCTTCGGCCGCACCCGACACTCGGGGGCTGCGCCACATAGTGTATAAAGATTTTTTTCCGTTTAGTTATTGCAGATGTACTACCCGCCGATTTGACAAAGTCGGACTCGGGGGCTGAGCACTCTCGCCCCCGTATAGTCAAGCATCGACTCTTTCGACGTTACTTCCACTCCGCCACGTTGACTCCGTCCGCCGCGTCGAGTCCCTCAGCGGGACCCAATACAACATCGGGTACGCGGCACCTGATACTACATTGGGTCAGCGGCACCCGATACTCGGGGGCTACGCTGTACGAGGCCTACAACAACATCGTCTCAGCGGCACCCGATACTACATCGGGTCAGTGGCACCTGATACTCGGGGGCTATGCGGCACCCGATACTACATCGGGTACGCGGCACCTGATACTGCATTGGGTAAGCGGCACCCGATACTCGGGGGCTACGCTGTACGGGGCCTCAGCGGCACCCGATACTACATCGGGTCAGTGGCACCAGATACTCGGGGGCTACGCGGCACCCGATGCTACATCGGGTACGCGGCACCTGATACTACATTGGGTAAGCGGCACCCGATACTCAGGGGCTACTGAAAGGGATCGTATGGGCACCTAGAGGGGGGGGTGAATAGGTGCTACGACAAATTTTAGTCTTTTTCAATTTTAGTCTTGGCAAAATGGTAAATTATCTAGATATGCATCTACGATGAATTTACCTATATGACAAGATAGCAATTACAACTAGGCAAGTAGCACAAACAAGAACAAGATAGATGGAAAGAGGTAACCGAAGGGAAGCACGCGGAGACAAGGATGTATTCCCGAGTTCCTCCTTGTTAAGGGAGTACATCTCGTTGGAGGGGTGTGAGCTCGCCACAAAGGCCTACTCAACGCCACAAAGGCCTCACCCTATTCTCCGATGAACTTTGCCACAAAGGCTTGGTTCACCTCCACTATTCGGAGTCCTTCAAGGCGGAATCCGGAGCCCTTACACGGTTCTTGTGGCACACACCCACAACTGAATTGGGGGCTCCCAAATCAACAACACTGTCACAAATACAACAACAAATGAGCACAAGAATCTAGGGTAACACAAAGCTAACCCTAGAAACAAGAGTCCTCGAGAGAACGAGGGGGAAATGAAGAACGGCTTGGTGAAGATGTAGATCCGGGTCTTCTCCTTCAAT